>JABUQX010098876.1:0-35000 GCA_015478945.1 Trachelipus rathkii
GCTGTTTGGTTCGAGATATTTGTCTAATTTGCGAATATATATTATGCGTATTATTGAAATTCTGTATATTTTTTTTTATATTTTTTTTATATCTTTTTTTATATTATACCTATTGATCTGATTACCCTCTATCATATAGTATATATATATATAATATAATATATATATATATATATATTATATATATACTATATATATTATATATTATATATATATATATATATATACTAATATATAATTATATATATATATATATATATATCTATATATATTATATATATATTATTATTAATATTAGGAACAGTAAAGCGAATAATTTCTCTAGAATCGGCTTAATGCGAATGCAAATTACGAATATACATACTGCCATTAATGGCATAGTGTATTACATGGGTATAAGTGAAATAATTGCTTCTGTTGTAAGAGTTTAGTCATAATGAAAATACATTCAACTTCCTAATGTTTCCAGATGCAGAACGAGGACCTGTTCTTACACACATCCCAACAGACTCTTTTCACAACCTCCACCCTTTTGAATAGAAGAAAAAACCACCTCATTAATTTATTGAGTAACACTTGATACACTTGATGAGTATAGATATATTATAGATTGATAAGAGAAATATTATATGAAATAGCTCTACATTTCAAAAAAAATTTAAATTTTCAGTTTCATCTCTCATCTCTCTCTCTCTCCTCGTCTCTACGTCTCTCATCACTCGTACTCTCATCTCTCTCATGGTGCAATTTCATCTGCATACTTTATTTCATATATGAAAAGACAATGCGCCTATATTGATGTTGGCGCCCACATACTACAATATAACATTTCGCCATGATTGCGATAAATGCATGCCTCGGAAGAAGGTCGTGATCCTCGCCGTAAACGGCCTTCTATCTTTCGACGAAAATGTATGAATTCTGATATGGGTCATGGAATGTCAGAGGGAATGGAGCGGTTCACTGCAATGCGCATTAATGGTGACAAGCATAGTTGTAAGTCCTGAACCTGTGGACGGATTCAAGACATATCGATTCTTGCACTCACATCCTCCACCTTACAAAGAGTAATTTTTACATGTTACAGTTCCAGTTACTTATTATAAGCTTCAAGTTATCTCTAATGTACAGGGGAATAAAGAGCTTTTCTCTGTCAGAACACGGCTAGAGATCGAAGAGTTTTTGGTGTCCTTGCTTAGACAGTTTTCATTCTATCACTTCGATTGAACTGTTTATGATTTTCATCTCTATGACGTCGGTGACAATTAGGATAGCTTCAGGGAATGAATTTTGAAGTCACGTTTGTATGTTCTTTAAGATATTATTTATTTCATTGGTTACCTCATTTCCAGTTTGGCTCATTTGATTGAATTTTCTATAAAACATCTCTGCCGACCCTACTTTGAGGAAAGAATCTCCTTAGAAACCGGTTTTTTGTGGTGTTTTCTTTTTTTTTTTTTTTTGTGGAAGGGGTGATTTCGTAGTTAGAGTCCTAGGAAACGTATGTGGTTATAAGAAAAGTCTGACTTTTGGTTAATTTCTCTCATATATTTCTGTGATTAGGCGTTAGGATAATATGATAGTCACTTAAGACCGCCCCTATTGTATTAGACCCAGCATTTGTTTAGACTCTTCATTTCATTTTGTTCATATACCTCAACTCTCTGTGAGTTGTGCTCGAGGCAGCCGGAGGGTGGGGAGAGGAGGGTGGGCCCCCGGGGAGTATAGCTGAAACTGCGGATACTTCCAGGGATGGTTACGAGATGAATCGACTAAGTTCTTGCTGACATTGATGTAAGCTAAATTTGCTGTATTTATCGTGGCGGATATCTATCAAAGTGGTTGGAAGGTAACAGGTAGAGAGGGTTGATTGAAAGAGCATATAATGCTCTATGGTGTTGAATGACTATTGATCTTAACCATTAGAACGACACGTTCAAAAGTCATGATACATATAAGTTCTTAAAGATCTTTTTGTACACTTGCTCAGAGTGGGCGCTTTTCAATCACGTTTTGTGACGTCACGTATTACATGAAGAGTGTTGGAACCATTATATTGTGGCATGATTTTCTTTAGTTCTATCTATGAGTCTTTATGCTGGATATGGATGTGAGAGGTGTTGGTCGGGTTCAAATTTAACCTAACTATTTTTGAAGAAAGTGGTTGCTGATGATGTTTGATGATTGTCACATCATTTTTAATTAAAGTGCTGCAGTTTTTGATGAATGACGGGTTTTAAGTTGGATTCCCTCGAGAATTTAAAAGGTTTCATTTTTACTGAGAACCCAGCATCTCTCATGATCACTTTCAGGCAACAATTTTCCACAATTACATACGTACAATGATTTGATACTGGATTCAGTCTGTGGATAGTTTTATTGTAGGAGGTTACAGAGCCATAATCACAACGAGCAAAAATAAAATTTTTTCATTGTTCTTTTGAAGCATATAACAGTTATTCTAAGTTCTCCGCGTATGTAGAAAAGTTCAAGAAAACTCTTAGACAGTATTATTTTCTTAAACGTTTGTACCTTTTGTTATTCCCTTAACGGTCACGAGCACCGTTTCAAAACTGATCTATTTGCATTTAAGAAAGCACAATTATTAATTAATTTTTAAAATTTTCCGACACATTTTTAATTTTCACATTGAACTTTTGTCCATGGCAGCATATAAAATGACGAAAATAAATAGCAGAGAACCTCTATAAGCTAAAGTGTATTAATTATAGTTAGTTCGTTAAGTGTTCATCAATCTGTGTGAGTATGCTGTGTCAACGCTGGAGATACATTTCTTTGACGGAGTGCATTCAGCCCTAGATTGCTCAAAGAAGTGGTTACAAATGATCAAGGGCATAGAAAGAATAAAATTATATAAGTATGAAGCTCGTTATAAAGCTCGAGGATTACAACTTATCGATATTAAATCTACCCGCAAGAACCAGAAGTGGGAAGAAAGTAGGCGCACTAAGTGTTAATACAATGAATAGTGCTTGCAACTGAAAAAAATAATGCGAAGGCTTAACCCTATAAGCAGTTATTGTTGGCATGTCCACTGGGTCAGAGGCACACCTCGTATTATCCAACCTGCCTTCAATACCTTGCCCAAAGAAAAAATCTCCTAGAAGTCCGGCATATAATATCGCAATACTAGTATATAAGTGATAACCTAAGTAAATATTATACATATATGATACATATATATTTATTATTAATATAGATATTAATATAGATATAAAATTATTAGTTAATATCTTTATATAGGATATATTAATGAATAGAATAAAATATATCTAGTATAGGCCTATACATTATATTATAACGTTACTATACCTCATAAATAATAGGTATATATAGTATAGTATATATATTAATTATTATATATACTACTAGTATATATATCGTATATAGACCATGAACAGTAGAATACTAGTTATATATGATGCACTCGCGTTTTTATGTTATATCCGGTCAGTTGTACTTCTTAAATAGACTTTAATGCTGGACAGTTTAAAAAAAAATACAATTGTGAAATTGTTCTGGCCTGTCGAATTTTATGTGCAGGAATTTTTTATGTACAAAAAAACAAATAAAAAAAAAAAATAAAAAAAAAAAAAATATTATATATTATAAACGGAATGAATTTTTAAAATCATATATCTCAAAAACTACAATAGCTTACAGGGAAAAGGAATCAAACAAATCTGGTAAAATTTCACATAGGAAAATGCTTTTATACGGCATCACTAGGGGCTCGAGCCGTTATCGGTGAAAACACAAGGGGGGACGGTGGTTCACTGATCTACGCCCGTATCGGGGAGGAGTGGCGGAAAGAGAAAACGACCCCCGCCTGTGGGAAAAAAAAAAAGGCACCACGTCTGCGTTTTTGAGCTTTTTGGGATTATACCAATAGTTAGCGGACTCTTGTAGTACCGGTCCGCCGTTGTAGGTAATTTTTATAGTAACTACCTCGTATCTCTCCTGGTAAGGTTCCTTGAGGACCGAAGAACTATCATTTTTCCACCATTTCTACTTGGCCATTCGGGGAGGCGGAATTTTGATATACCCTTTGTGGTTTATTTCGTTTTTACGTTGAAAAAACAAACAAAAAGTCCAGTATAAAAATATATATATAATAGGATATCATTTAAATTTTAACGTAGTGAAAAAATTATAATTAACTTGGTGTGATACTGAAACACATATAAAATATGGTTTTCACTCCAAAAATAGGCCACATTACAATTATCATAACTTATTAATCAAGGGTTGATCTTTCATTTGATATTATTTTTTTATTTGGTTAAGTTACCACTGGTTTTTTGGCTTTTTCGCCACGCTTCAATTTCACCTCTCATATTCCTTTTCGCTGATAGCTCTATTGTAGTTTTTGAGAATTTATATATTAATTTCGGTATTCTTATACCATAAAAAATTGTTCCAAAAAATAACCATTTCTAAAAATACACATGTTGCATCAAATTGACTATCACGAATCTACTCTAATATCCTTTCTCGTAGTTTTTAATAATACATTATTATCCAGTTATTACCAGTACGAGTGACCTAGGTGATATAAGTACTATTACCATTTTCTACTATAAAATTTACAATATATGATATCATATAATGATGATAGATATAAAGATGTAAAATATAAAAGATATAGAACCAAAACATAAAAAAATTATTTTATTATAGTAAATGAATAATTTTAAAAGTTCAATATATATATAGTAAGGTAATATAGATTTTGCTTTAAGTACTATTACCATTTATCTACTATAATACCATTTATATCTAATAATGATACATGAAATATCTGACTAATATATATATATATATATAGTATTTGCAAAGACCTTTCTCGTAGAAGGGTAAATATCTATAGTAATATATATATATGTTATATATTATAAATATACGAAATGAATCTGTGTATCTAATAATATTAAGTAATATTACATTAGTATGTCTTACATAGGAAATACTATATAAATAATATAAATACTTATAAATATAATTTATATAGTTATCACTATTAGTGAATGGAGTACGGGGATTACGCAGATATATAATTTATAAATACCCTAGAATGACTCTACTCATAGTAGTATATGATCCTGCTAAGATAGTTATTCACCATTCTATATATATATCATATTAGTTTTGCTTGTTCTGAATCTCTAAAAAGTCATATGGATGCTTAGCAGTGACAATAGCCTTCGTTATTTTTACTGTAAAATAATGATGTTATGGTTGAATTTTACATACAATTCCAGTCGCAAAGATATCTTATGAACTTGTACTATCCATTTCTTCATTGCGCAGGTTGTTGCAGATCGGGGGGAGACAACCTAGAAGCCATGACAAGTTTCGCAATCCCTACGAATTTTTAGCGCCGAGAGCAAACTGACCACCTTCCAAACGCACACTTGCTTCAACTGTTGGTGGAGAAAGCTCCACAGCGTTGAGATGACAACATATCGCTTCGCCTGCATATTTCATTATGTCCAGTGACCTTGCCGTCACCCATTCGCTAAATGCACATGATGCCTCACACTCTCCTGAGCTGTTCCTGCAGGCCATTCCTCTCCCAACCATGAGAAACGACACAGATCACTGCATAAACTATGCACGCAAATACAGAAGTTGCAAGTTCGCTCTGATTTCCTGAATACTAGTTGGTAAGCTTCTGAGGAGAAACAAACCCAATTATTCCTATACCTCTCTCAACTGTCAATTCACTATTGAAATCACGCATAGCACACAACTTGATTTCAGACGCTCTCTCGTATCTCTTCAGGCAAAATGTCTATGCAGAGCTTTGGGACGTCACGCTTCAAGACAGTGGGATTTGTTACATGAAAGTCTGTAGCACACGTTCGCAAGTCAGAGAAAACCTCACCACCCTTTTTCACACTATTTACACCAGTTCAAGGAATGGGCATGTTTGCTACAATGTGACAGCGTTTACGTTTGAGGACTGTTGGAAATGCCTAGTACAGCCCCTCTCATTGACCAAGATCATCCGAAGGGTTCACAAGACTGTGCTACTTCATATGCCGCAGGAACTTATGTGTCTATTTCTTTCCCTCGGCTCAAACTCGGTGTTGACACCTCAAACAGCAAACGGAACCACACAAAGCTGTGCAGTGATAATTGCTATTTTCTAAGTGCAAAAATATGTATAGAACACGATGGGATTCATATCAGAGATTTCAATAATGTGCGCTCTTCTGATGGGTCTTCCAAGATATGGGCTCTTAACCCAAGACTTACTCTCATTTAGCCTTTTAGCTCATGGACAACAGTATAGGGTGCCTCCCGAAGTGAGCCCCACTAATCAAGGCATGGACTCTCGCAAAACAGCGACTGAGTTTCAGTGTATTGGAGGATAACTAATGTCCACCATGCACCTTTAGCACTGTGCAACCCCCAGCCAACACATAAGTTTCTAAACTAAACAAAATAAGGTTAGTCTCATGAAAGTAGTCACCAGATTCGCTGATGAATAAGAGAGTCTTTCAGACTTCAACTCGATATCTGACAAGGCCGCTTATTTCTTTAAGCTAGTCTGAACGGCAATAGTTCAAACACCGAAATGCTGTTCGATCGGACACGCAAATAAAAAAGAACATAGAGTTTCAAGTGTATATTTCGAGAAAAGCATGTACATAGGACAGAACAAAGCAGTCATTAAGCAAACATTTCAGGTCCTCAATGTTACTAGTAGGGTTCGTGGCTTCTATGGACATCAACTAGTGAAGCCACGTGGTTTCGTGGAGTGTCCCTTGGGATGGATCCACCCAAGGCGAACATACTATGAAAGAAGCTTGGTCTCAGCCCTTTGGTCAGGAGCCACTACCCGGCAAAAACGAAATTGGGCTGCAGGATGTCCATACCAAAGTACCATATCCTATGCAAGTGTTCTATACCCGAACTCTTCAGACTCTCTCTCAAACAGACTCAACGCCATTACGCACGCACACCACTCACTCACACCCGAATATATGAGGAAGATGTTATATTGCCGGGTGATCGTTGAAAGCAACTTACCTTATAGCGCTAAAGTACTATGAAAAACCTCTCACTAAACTTATTCTTGAAGTCTCTACTGTCATAAAATTTTACAATACCACTACAAAATCGCACCTACTTTGCAGATTTCACATGTTCAAAGCTTTTTTCTAACTGTGTAATCAGTAGAAAGATATATTCTACCAAAATTTTATTCCAAGAATTGGTAAAACACTCTGTTAAATTATCACCTTATCCATTGTCACAAAATACACATATTGGAGGACAACTAAATTAGCCAAATTTTAATAACCTTCAAGTGTCAAAGAAAAACTATTCAACAACTTACAGAAGACACAGAAAAAAATAAGTGATCCGGACAATAGTCGACATAACGTACTCAAAAACTCTCCATGAATTCCACCTTCACGACTACTTCCACCGCAAGCAAAAGAATTAGGTCGACTGCACGAAAACACACTACACACGAAAACACGGCACAACGATATGCAATCACGGCAAAATCACCAGACCCTAAAAACGCAACCGCCATCACGGCACATCAGACGACAGAACCCTTCTTCCAACTCATAACGATGGCGGTCTCAGGTTCTCTAATACCCAGTGTGAAGCCCAAAGCTCAAGAGACTTGTCGCACACTCGTCATTTGATGAGACAAGGACAGGCATGGTCTACTATTCCAACTTATGTATAACCCGAAATATGAGGTGTTCAGAGAGAACATGTTATAGGCTCTATGTCAAAACAATGTTTATTCATGGTTCTTGCCGCAGGAAAAAAGGATCCTCTATTGTTCAGCGAGATGCCAAGACTAGGACAGCCCATGCGCTCCTAACTGCTTCGCAGATTATTTCAATGAAAGGCTGCAGAAAGACATCAAACCAACCATGCGTCATAGTCTTTTAGATTTACATAATATGCCCTGCTACAGTTAAATTTGATCATTTTTATGTATCCAACAGAATTCTCAAGTATTTCCTTATTTATACTTAACAAAATAAGGTTAGAACTTATCTAATTAGGAACCAAAAGTTGAAAAGACTTAATAAAATACACTCTCATGTTTGGATTTTGAAAAAATCAAGCCTTGTTAGCAAAGTTTAAAAGTTTTTCAGTCTTTAAACAATTCTCAAGCTTTTTGTTACATACCGATCATTTTTACAGCAGAAAAAAATGGATAACGTATATAATAACTCTTACCCTTGCTAACCTAGAATACAAACTCAAACTTATTAAGACCGAACCTAACCTAAAATCCAATTAAAAAGTTAAACTTATTGCTTAGCCCGCCAACCGGCTCGGGAAGGGGAGGGGCCGGCGGGAGGGAAAAAAAAACCATTAAGAAGCATTGGTTTCATGACCCGATTCAAAATAATAATAAATTCAAGTGTCTACAATTACTATGTGTTAAAACGGTTAGTAACCCCGGATTGGACCTTTTCAAACCTATAACCCTTGCATGGGATCTAGATATCTAGGGATTTATTCTACAGTGATTTTAAAATAAGTAACTCTAACTTATTGTATACTTTCCGGTTGTATGATAGAGTTTGTGGCAATACAAACATTAACTCTTAATATTTGTAAGCTCATGAAAAATGAAATAAAAGATAAAGCTGTTATTTGAGCTCCTGGTGAAAAATTGGGGAAGCTTTATTATTTACAATTTTAAATACCAATCTATAAAATTTGGATTTTGAGGGAATGACCGCTGAATCAACAATACAAAGTGATTCTAAAAAATGGTATTTTCCGTAGAGGAAAATAAGGAACTCATCATTCCACTCGAGAGTGACACCAAATAAATTAGGCCACCTTCTGATTCATTTAATCAACAAATTTGCTCAATATAAAAAACGTACATAAAGACACCCCTTTTCCTTTCTTCTATGACAAGTTTTAACACTTTGATATGAAGACAAATATTGGGTAGCCTTTTTAAGTTGTGCTGGTTTGGACGAGTCGATCATGTTTAAAGATAGTTTCCTGAAAAGTAAATGAATATATATATTTGTTTTAAAGTTAACCCCAAAGTTTTAAGATCATAGTTATAAATATTTTCTTGGTAATATAAAATATTTACCGATTTAATTGAAATGTTAATTTATTTGGATATAGAATTAAAAAATCTGAAGTTTATGGCTAGCCTCGTGATACATTTTTATATTCGGTTACAACGCTACCCCAAAATTTATATAAAACATATTGCATCACAGCAAAAAGCAATCATGAAAAAACCACCCATGAACGTGTGAGCGAAAAAATATCTCCCAAAAGTAAATTTATAAAAGATATAAAATAGAATAGACTAAGGTTTTCTTTATATATTTTATTTTAATCGTTTTAGAATTGAGACATTACGTATGGTTACAAAAGTACACACGCATCTGAAAAGTAGGAATACCATTTCAGATCTCATTTTCAAATAGAATTTATAATTTTTACTCTTATTAGATAACTGGTTATTCTTTTCCCTTTTCTGAAGAACTTTTATATACGACAGAGGTAATAAAAAAAACATTAACTTCATTTTCTATCAGAAGTTTGCTTAATTCAAATATTTCAACTCCTTCACAATTTTCATCTCCCAGTTCTTAAGTCTGACTTCTTACCACAAGAACGTAAGAAATCTAACGAGATCTACCACATGTTCATTCCTCTGCCCTTTAAGTTCTGATGGGCTTCCTTGATGATATGAGAGATAAATAGCAAAATCATTGCTGATCAATCCGACTTACCACCTGAACACCATGATGATATTCCTAATGATCAAAGCAATTTTCTAAAGAGTGCACATTTAACAGTTCAAAGACTACAACTGGTTAGCCAAAACAACCTGCACTGCTTTCATTACACATATTTAAAAATACAGCCCAAACCAATTTGCATTTACAAACAAGATCAGAGTAAAATATTATTAGCAGTCACTGCATAATTTACATAATGCAAATAGTCAGAATAAAAGTCCAGAAGGCAAGCTGTTCACTGGTTTTTAACAAAATAAAAAAATTACTGCCATAAAGTTTTATTTTATAATTATAAAATTATATATACATTCAAAATGTTTATTCTGAAGATGATAATAATAATAATAATAATAATAATAATAATAATAATAATAATAATAATAATAATAATAATAATAATAATTAAATAGCTACCTAATATAGGTTTCAAAAGCAGTATAATATACAGAACAGCTAGTAAAACAAAACAAATTGAACATGAAAAAAAGGTTTCAAAATTATTATTGGATAAATACCATTGTTTGTTTATAAAGTATAGCACCAAAACGCTCATAAAAACCTTGATGCAATACTATGAGCTATGAATATAATCAAATAGTACCAATAAATAATATCTGATGGGAGAACAATGAGTTTTGGTAGGGGTGGAGAGAGTAAAATTATAGTACAATAAAAAAAAGATATAATAAAATAATAACTAATATTAGAAAGATCTCAAAAAAATAATTCAGTCATGGTAGCAAAAACAATGACAACAACAGTAATATCATTAGAAAAGAACAAAAAAGTAATAGTACAAAACACTGGGAAGATAATAACGTATACATGTAGTAAAGTAAAGAGAAAAGTAAAGACCAGTACATGGGATAGTGTATGTAGTATGGTAAATGGTATCCAAAATAACACATAAAACAAAATACTGCAAGGAATGAGAAAAAAAAAGCCACTAATTGAACAGAAAACATATCAGATAAAAACAATATATATACTATATATTATATATATATATATATATATATGATAATATATATATATATAAGGTAATATAGATATGAGTGTGTGACATTCGTAGAATTTATATAGGATATAGTAATGAATTATATATATATTATATGTATATATAATGCTGAGATATTATGTACGAGCCTGATGTTATATTTATATAGATACAAACTATCAATATAAGAATGACATGTTACAAGAACAAATTGAAAAACATGTATATATATAAACTGTTAGTAGATAGTATATCTCAGTATATTTACTATACATAGTTTAATAGTATCATTAACGTGAGTGACGTAGAGATGGTATATCATTGGTTAATATAGTTGAGGTTAAGTGACGTATAAGGATTAATGCAGTACGAGCCATGAAGTAGATATATAATGGCTTGTGATGATCAGAGTAGTGCGTAGGACGGTATTAAGTCGATATGTATCTAGTGATTAAGATCAGAGTGCTATTGATAAGTGGATGGTCGTTCTATTAGTATACGAATAATTATTAGTTTATGATATATATATATATATATAGGTATATATATAATATATATATATATATTTATACCGACTATACTAAGCTCACGCTACTGAGAAATGTACTCCTGGATGCTGAGAATATTATAGACGTATTATATTCATCATAGGTCTTACGTTAGGATATCGAACTATGGTATACTATTACTATCATCTAATTATATTCTCACGAGTCACGTTTTTATCTATACTAGTTATACAATATAGTGTATCACTATACATTCCTTAATATATGTATATCGAGTAGCTTTATGAGTTGTATACTGATATAATATGGTGACTATACACTTATTACTCCTGTCGTACTCTCGTTATAATCTATAAGATTATAGTTACTTATAGTATAATAGTATTATAATATGATAATATAAATATATATAATTATATATACTATATAGATATACTATACATGATATAGTAAGTACAGTAGTCTTATAACCTAGAGTATAATATAATATATAGATTAACTGATTTAATACAATATATATATATGTATTACTCGTCAGGGTTATATCAGTATATATATATACCTATAAATATATATATATATATATATAAGTAATATGACTTTTTTATATAGTTATATATAATATATATATATATATAGTATATATATACTAGATATATATATATAATATATAGTATATATATATATAATATATTATAATATATATATATTATATTATATATAGTATATATATATATATCAGATATATAATATATATATATTATATATATATGTAGTTTACGGTGGCTCAGTGGATTAAGCGAGTCTTTTTCGCTTAAGGAACGTAGATTTTCCTATCTTGAGGACGAAGGATTTCAATCCTCGAATTCCCGACTGCCAGAACGGACACTAAAAAAATTGCCGTTCGTAAGAGATTTTCTGTAGTATTTAAATCACAATTTACGGTATAGTGAATTAAACTAATCTCAATACCCACACATCAATAATAAAAAAAAAAACATAGCCAAAATCATACAACAAAATAATCTATTAAAAAAAAAAAAAAACATAACAAAAAACAAATAAAGCTCTAATCTTCAAGCTTCTTATGAATAGCCCAGCTGGATTCGAAACCACATCCACGGTGGGTATAATTTCTACCTACGTTGGGCCGAAGCTGGGCTTGCTATCAAGCCTAAATAATCTGCAAACTCATAATCCATTTGGTTAGGAAAATACAAAGAACTCAATTTCCCCTCACCAAGAACCTACTGCAGGAGGGGTAATGAACTCCCCTCAATTTATGGGATAGAGGTTCGGTGGCTACAAAATTATATATATATATATATATATATATATATATATATACAAAAGATATATATTATATGATATAATATATATATATTAGTATATAGTAAGTAGTGGCTATATAGGATATATAATATATATATATATATATTAGCATATATATATATATATAATATGTATATATATTTAATATAATATATATATATATATATATATATATATATATATACATATGAGACAGAGACTACCATCACCTTGAATTGGTTATGTACATAATAAAATTAATAATTCACACAAATATAATATAAATTTCGAGGGTGACCCTAAACCTCGTCCTTAGAGACCCTCAGCCTCCTCGAGAACTTTATTTCCAAAGGCCATGTCCCAGTAGTGTTCTACACCGTGCTTCTTGAAGTGCTTCTCGTTGCAAAGGTTTCTGAGGGACAAGCTTTGAACTGGATCTGTGAAGGAATTAAAATGTAAATTTGTAATTTAGTATGGCTAAACGGTTTCTAAAAATTGAAGGGGACGTGTCAACCAAGGGCAAACATCAGGGTGGCATTAAAAAAACCCACAAAAAGCCCAGCTGCAAGTGCTTTTTTTTTTTTTTTTTTAATTTTAGCTATAATTTTCAATACTTTGAGATATTTTTAAAAAATTGTTAGTGAGCCTAGTTGCATTTTATTGAAGATTTTCACTGATATACTTTTTAAATATTTGAAATAAATAAGAATGAAAAAAAATAATTTTGAAAATTTAATACAAAAGTACAAAAGTGAATGTATATTTATTTAAATTTTACTGATAAAGGTACTAATCATTCTTTAACAAATTACAGTAACTGCGCCATTCTTTGAGACAATTAAACAAAGTAAATATTCTTTCACCTCTTTGGTTATAAATTTTTTCCTTGGTTAACAATTTCTAATTTCCATATTTATAAATTTATGTATAAAGTATGCAATAAAATATAAAAATAAATTGTAACATCTAGGTTGAATTAAGTCATGAATGAATCATCATTTTCCATTTTTTAAATTTTCAAATTATAAGTAACTATCCTGGCTGTGCTAACATCTGTCTTCAGATATTGCTTTATATCGACTTATAACAGTTTTCAGCTTTTTCTGACCACAAATTATTTCAACTTTGACTGAACCTACAAGACTCAAAGTAGAGAAAATTATTCGAATCGATTCAGAAACCTACGGGCAGGGCATGAATGTAAGGATGCAAAAAATGGCAAAACCCATCTGGTAACTTTCTCTTTATCAACGTAATTTTTTCATTTAATAATTATATATATAAATATATATATACTAATATAGTATATTTATATATAAATATATATATCACTATAAGTATTTATTAAATCTAAAATATATAGTATTATATTTAGACTTAGTCCGATGGCGTATGAATTTTTGACGCTTGCAGTAGCGGTATGTGTACTGTCCGTAGCTAGCGTGCTTATGTGGCGATGTTTTTGGTATTGACACGTGAGATTACTGATAGTGTGTATCTGTGTGTGTTGCGTTTGGAGGTGCGGAGCGAGATTATCTTAGATTTAGAGGGATTAACTGGTACCGGCTTGGCGGGCGATCTGTGAGGATAAATCCGGATATAAAAGAGAGTTGTTGCTGTGTGCGTGATAGTCTGTCCATTCGTGTGCATGAAAGCGGTATTGCCGGAGAGGATGTGTAGTAGTATTCACTGTAGTCATATATATAAATATATATATTTTATATATATAGTATACTGTAGGTATAATTATATTAGTGATAAATTTATATCTATATAAATAATATATAAAAAAAAATAAACTTAAAAAAAAAATAATATATTAATTTAATTTACTAGAAGTCAACTTAAATGTATTATTTAAATAATTTAAAAATTTTTGTTATTTATAAATTATAAATTATAATTTTTTTTTATTTTAATTTATATTTAATAAAATAAAATTATTAAATTTTATATAATATTATATATATATATATATAATATATATATATATATATATACTATTTATATATACTCGTTTTTCAATCTTCTTAGCTTTTGTCCAAGAATGGGAGGTAAGGTGCGCGACGGGCAATACGGAAAAAGAAAAGCAGTAGAAGACATGACACAAGTCGAAAAGAAAGCAGCCTTACCGCCCCCTCCTCAGTACCATTATTTAGTGGGAACCCATCGCAGTCAGAACATCCACCCTAAAGGCTTCATGGGACAGCGATGGACCGCTCACTATGGTAGATCGTCAAAGTAAGGGTTCATCTTGGCCAAGGTGGTCCACAAACATAACCCCTCACAAAACCCGCGGCCATTTCACTCCTGTTATACACCTTTCTTCTAAGCCTCTTACCAGCTAAACATTTCTCTCCTTCCAAACATTCGTTTACATGAACTCAATCACTTTTTCTCGGTCTCCAGCCGGTCGTTCCCAACCACTCGCTCGCCACTATATCATCGGCTTAACCAAGCGCGAAATCATTCATCAACCTTCAGTATGACCATACCATCTCACATACTTTCATTTATTACTCTCATTTACCCCCCTTTCTTCACACACACAAACTCTCTAAATAACGTTCTTCTCATTTTATTATTCTTTTCCACACTAGCATGCCCCTAGATTGTCCATCTGAACACATTGAACTTTAGATCTATACTTTTATCCAGACCATAGTCCTCCTACGCATACAAGTAACGACAGGTAACCAACATACCTCATGTAGGACTCTAGCGCACTCAAGACTTAGTCATTTTACATTCACCAACGATTAATTGCCCAGCCACCTTCCTGCATTCCAACTTGCTACTACACTCCTGTATCAATCCCGTTCTTCTCATCCAACCACACACACCTAAATATTTAAACATCCAGACACTTGCTCCAGCTTGCTCATCATCTAACATAACTTCACAACTGAGGACTGTCCTCACTTCAAACATGCAATAACCTTACTTCTTATCTTACGTCCTTTGACATTTTCAAAATCTTTCATACCTGCCCAAATCTTCTACCGATCTTCTCAAACTCTCTTCAGATTCGCCACAAGAACAAATCATCCGCATATAATGAGGTAAGGTTGCACGTACCTCCACTACCTCTCAGCATTCTCTCAATTCTAACACCATTCCTGCCAATCCCACCTCGATTCTTTCATAACCCCATCCATCTACACATTGAATAACCCAAGGAGACATAACACACAACCCTGTTCACTCCGCTATTAATCCTAACGCAATCACCAATTAGAACATTGTATTCTTACCACGCTTCAACTAATGCGTCATACATACCTTTTGATTCCATTCAGAGGCCTCCACGCCAGTATCTACAAGCCATTCCATCATATCACTTATAATATCACTGGCTACGAGTAATAAGCTGTCACCCTATTTCTAATCATAATCGACTCGAGCTGGTTTGTAGAACATCCATAAAACCTAAATGATAATTTATTCTTCTTCTCCATCATTTTCTCAATCATTTTTTGCAATGTAAAGACAAATTTGATCCACACATCCTTAACCATCCTAAACGCACTGCTTCACCAATCAGTATCTCAGTCACTCGACGCACTCTTTCACCCAAAATACCAGCAAGCTATATACTATACACTTCCTACAACACTCAATAATTTAATTCCCTTATATAATTCCAACAGTTCCCTTTCTCCCTTACCCCTTATATAAGGGTACTTATTACCGCTCTCCTCCAATCCCTTGGAACATAGTGTAAGACCCTCCATAAACGCTTTTTATTAACAATCTTCCCAAATCCAATCAATCACCATCTCGCCTCGCTCTTGATCATTTCACTAGTAATTTCATCTATACTGCAGATTTACCAGATTCTCATCAACTTCTCACTCTACCCATTACTACTCCTTACTAATAACCTCATCCCAAAATACCTATTTCCTTCCTTGCAGCAACCATCAATCACACACATTCACTACTCACCCATCATTTACTGTTAATATTGTGCAGATTTTCGAAGTGTTCTTTCCAACACTCCCCGCTCACATCTCATTTCATATGTATACAAAAGACGCAATCCCTATTCATTATTACTAAGCAGATTCCCTTTATTCTCATTCTTAACCTTTCGCGGGTTACCTTCCAGAAGAGCTTCCCTATTCCCCCTTGTATAATCTCATCCTCCTTCCAAACTGTTCAATTTACCTCTTCTTTTCTCCTACGTATGCACCTTTTAGTATTTCTTTTTTCCTCCTTTATATATAGTATATATATATATATATATAGTTATTATATATTATATATATATATATATATATAATTATATTATATATATATATATATTATATATATAATATATATATTATATATATATATATATACACCAAGCGTGTGTTTTAGGAGTTGGTAGAGGATGTGTGGGATCAAATTCTTTACATTGAAACAAATGACTGAGAAAATGAGAAAAGAATAAATTGTCTTTAGGTTTTTTTTATGGATTTGGCAACAGGCCGTATGATACGATTAAGGAAAGCTCTATGGTGTTAGTAATATACTGGTGTTGGTGATAGGCTTCTGAATGGAATCAAAGTATGTATGGTGATAGTGGAGCATTTGATAAGGAATAAATGGTGTCAAAATTGATTGGATTAATATTAATAGCGGAGTGAGGCAGGATGTGTCATGTTCCTTTGTTATTCAAATTTTGTATATGGATAGGGTTATGAAAGAATTAGAGATAAGGGTGGCAGGAAATGGTGTTAGAATGATGGAGATGGGGGGACGTGGAGGGTGCCTATCTATTATATGCGGATTGATTTGGTTTTGTGTGGTGAATCTGAAGAAATTTTTAGAAGATTGGTAGAGGGATTTGGCAGGGTATGTAAAAGGAGGGGTTTGAAAGTAACGTAGATAAGAGTAACCAGGTTTTATGGTTGTGAGTGAGAACAGTCCTCGGTGTGAAGTTATGTTAGATGGTGAGCAGCTGGAACAAGTGTCTGAGTTTAAATATTAATGATATATGTTGGATGAAAAGGGAACGGATGATGCAGAGCGTAGTATGGAAAGTTTGTGAATGCAGGAAAGGTGGCTTTGGTTGTAATTAATCGTTTGCGTGTTTGATGTAAAGGGAGTCTAAGTCCTGAGCACGCTAGGGTCTTACATGATGGAATGTTGTTACCTGTGTTAATGTATATTAGCGCTACTATGGTATGGAAAAAGAGGCATAGATCTAAAGTTCAATGTGTTCAGATGGACAATCTTAGGGGCGTGTTAGGTGTGAAAAGAATTGATAAAATGAGGAATGGACGAATTAGAGTTATATGGTGTGAAGAAAGGGGTAAATGAGAGAATAAATGAAAGTAAGTTGAGATGGTTTGGTCATTTGGAAAAGATGAATGACAGTCGGTTGGTTAAGTGGATGTATAGTGGTGAGTGTGTTGGGAATCGATCAGCTGGGAGACCGAAGAAAAAGTGGATTGAGTCAGTAAAGGAATGTCTGGATGAGAGAAATGTGAGTTTGGCAGAGGCGAGAATAAATGTGCATAATAGGAGTGAATGGCAGGGTTTTGTGAGGGGGTATAGTTGTGGCCCACCTGGGCCAGGGAATGAACACAACACTTGACGATGTGCCATAGTGAGGGTCCGTCGCGGTCCCGTGAAGCTCTAGGGTTAATTTTCTGACTGCGACGAGTTCTCACTAATAGGTAACTAATAGTTTCTAGGTAACAACTACTTAACTATTGGTAGCTACTTACTAGATTCCCAGAGCCTCAGATTATGATGATGACAATGTTCGAAGTTTAATAATATAAATTTAAATATATTACTTAATTACTTTACTTAAGATATTCCTGTTATGTTGTTACTTGTTACTATCAATAACCTGTAACAATAGCAATACCATTACAAGTTTTACCAATTGGGCAATGAGATTCATTCAGCAGTGGGAACTGGACAATGTCTGTTACCAAGTTATATGTTTAATTTGTAAATTTTATACCTGTTTATTAACTTATTTGTCAAATAATACTGAAATGGCATCACAAAAAAACAAATTCAATTATTGATAATTTTTTCCCCTCAAAAAATAGAAATTTTAAAAAGCCCAAAAAAGTCCAATAAACCCCCCCCCAAAAAGCCCAAAAAACCCAACGGGCCTTTTTTTTTTCCCCAACAGGGTTTTTTCCAACCCTGGTAAACATCCATCTAAAATAAATATATCTTTATGCTTCCGTTCTATAATATTATATGAAATGAGAATAACAGATTTTACCAAGCCCCAAACTGGTCCAGTACCAGTACCTGGAAACCGTGAATCACCTTACTTTGGAATGCCAGATATTCATAGTCCAAAGACCAATTTATATCATCATGAAGGTCATGAATTTCTGGTCCATATCAGTTGCCGTTGCGGCAATCCTTGGGGCTGATTGCTTTTCATAGGATGGTTGCGGAGGAACACAAAGTTAGTTAGTTTTTAGTTCGAAATTTAACATCACTTTAAACTTTAAAAATGGAAAAAGGGAGTAGAAAATTAAAAAGAGAAGTTCAAATTTAAGGCTTCATACTTTCTTTTTTTACGTCATTTTAAATTTGCACACATACAGTAACTAACTTTTTAATTTCAAAATAACAGTTTTGACGTGAATGTCCACAACACTGCAAGACACGGTTAAGCAAAACCACTTGTGTAAATCCAAAGTTGTTTAAGTTAAACTCCCAAATTAAACTCTAATTTCACCCTCAAGTGTGCACCTATGGCAACTCCAACTCCCAACACATTAACCCTAAAAAGGACACCCTCAATTTTCCAACTCCAACTTCAGTCAAAATGTTGTTTCGATTTTCCATTCTAAATGTGCAACAACGGTGACAAAAAAAAATTCATACTTAAATTCTCTAAACAAAAACCACATCAATCACTCCCCCCCCCCCCCTCCCCAACATATATGAGGCATTCAGATTAAAGAAAATAAAAAAAACAATTTTCACACTTTAGAGATAAACTGAGCTTAAAGTTAACTGGAACTTGTAACATTAAATTAATTGAAATATAGGTAATGACTCCATTCATTGTCAAATAAAAAATGTAATAGAGATTTCAAAGTGAATTTTCTAAGCCATTTTGATTTGGACTTGATCCAATTTAGCTCTGAGCATCTCGTGTAGTAAACAGGGGTAATAAACAGATCCCAACAAAGGTATAAAAAAAAAAAAAAAAAAAGAAAAAAAAAAAAAAAAAAAATTCCCCGGGCTAAGAAAAATAGTGCGTTCCTGCAGACAAATTATAACTCATCCAATGAAAAAATGATGACTTTTTCCCCCGTTCTTGAACCACTTTATGAAAATTAGTGACGTCATGCACTGGACTATAAATTATTATGAATCTCAAGGGTAGGCTAGCCTACCCAATGCTTACAAGCATTAAAGCCGCCTCCGGGTATCCTTTTGTAATACAAAAACTTTTTTTTATCCTAAAACATTTCACATAATGAAGCTTCATGCAATGCATTATGATTGGCTAAGCGCTCCACCAATCGACACATCTATCTGAATTCAGCAAGTTCGCGTGAAAGTAACAAATATAATAGAGAATCCTAAAGAAAAAAAACAATCAACTCACATCACCAAAAGTACGATCTTGGACGACTCCTTCCCACACCAGTTGACATTTTGATTCTATTTGCGCAGTCCTTTGATCTCGATTCTTCGGCCCATTTTATTCTTTCTAGCATTAACCTATCATATATATATATATATATATATATATATATATATATATATATATATATATATATATATATATATATATCTATATATATATAGTATATATATATAATATATATATAATATATATTATAATATATATATATATAATATACCTATATATATATATATATTTATATATATATCATCACCTGTCCCTTCCCTCCCTATAACTGGGGGTAGAGTGCTCAAACATGCACCGGCAATCCGAGGCATGCATGAGAATTTCCAGGGTATAAATAAGTAGTAGGCGGGACCCAAACCCAGCTACCACTATAGATAGAAACTACGGAGGATGAAGAGGATTGATATATATTGGATGAAAAGGGAACGGATGATGCAGAAGATAGTAGGTTAAGTTGTGAATGGTACGAAAGTGGCTGGTGCAATTAAATCCTTGGTGGATATAAAAAGGGAATAAGTCCTGAGTGCGTTAGGGTTTTGCATGAGGGTATGTTGTTACGTGTTAATGTATAGTAGTGAAACTATGGCATGGAATAAGGAATATAGACCTAAGGGACAATGTGTTCAGATGGACTATCTTAGGGGCGTGTTAGCTGTAAGAAGAATTGATAAAATGAGGAATGATTGTGTTAGGGAGTTATGTAGTGTGAAGAAAAGCGTAAACGAGAGAATAAACGAAAGAGTATTAAGGTTTGGTCAAATGGAAAGGATGGATGATAGTCGGCTGGTTAAGCGGATGTATAGTGGAGGGTGTGCTGGGAATCGAAGAAAAAGTGGACTGAGTAAGCAAAGGAATGTCTGGAGGAATGGAAGGGGAGTTTGGCCGAGGCGAGAAGAAAGGTACATAATAGGGGTAAATGGCGGGGCTATAGTTTTGGGCCTGGACCAAGGGATGAACCTCAAATTAACGAGATCCACCACAGTGAGGGTCCGTCGCAGTCTTGTGAAGCCATAGGGTGGATTTTTTTTACTGTGGCGAATTCTCATTAAGGGTATGATAGGGTGGGCTTTCCTTTCGACTTAGGTCATATTCTTCTACTGCTTTTTTGTTTCTTGTGTATGCTGCGCACCTCACCCCCAATTGGGGGAAAGAATAATATATATATATATTATAATATATATATATATATATAATATATATATATATACGTTATATCGATAGATATATATATTATATAATTATACTATATACTATATATATAATATATACTATATATATATATATATATTATATATATTTCTTTCTTTCTTTCTCACATTCTTTCTTTTGCCCCAAGATTGGGGGTAAAGGTGCTGTACAAGCATGCGGAAAAGAAAAGCAGTAGGAGAAACATGACAAACGTCGAAAAGAAAGTCCAGCCTTACGCTCCTCTGTACCATTAATTAGTGAGAGCTCGTTTCACAGACAGAAATGCCACCTAGGAGCATCATAGGACGCCGCGACGGACCTCACATGGTAAATCGTCAATGTAAGGTTCATCCCTGGCCAGGTGGGCCCACAACCATGCCCCCATAACAAAACCCCGCCATTCTCTCCTATCATGCACCTTATTCTCGCCTCTGCCAAAACTCACATTTTCTCGTCTCAGACAATTCGTTCACCAGACTCAATCACTTTCTCTCGTCTCCCAGCACGTCGGTTCCCACACACTCTCCACTATACATCGCTTAACCACCGACTTCATTCATGCCTTTCCACATGACCAACCGGCATCTCAACATACTTCATTTATTCTCTCATTTACCCTTTCTTCACCACCACACCACTCTCTAATACTTCATTCTTCACTTTATTAATTCTTTTTCACACCCTAGCATGCCCTAAGATTGTCATCTGAACATCATTGAACTTTAGATTTATACTTCTTAAAAAAAAACACACAAAAGAAAAAAAAAAAAAAAAATTCAGACGCATAGTCTCACTACGCATATCAATAACACAGTACAACATACCTCATTAGAAGACTCTAGCGCACTCAAGAACTTAGTCTCTTTGTATTCACCAAGGATTTACATGCACCAGCACACCCTTCGCTGCATTCACAACTTTCCTACTACACTCTGCCATCATCCCGTTCCTTCTCATCCAACACATAACTAAATATAAACTACAGACACGTTTCCAGCTGCTCATCATCTAACTAACTTCACACCGGAGGACTGTCCCCACTCACAACCATAAACTTACTCTTTATCTACGTTTACCACTTTCAAACCCCTCTTTTACATACCCCTGCCAAATCTCTCCACAAT
Source organism: Trachelipus rathkii (assembly GCA_015478945.1). Lineage (NCBI taxonomy): Eukaryota > Metazoa > Arthropoda > Malacostraca > Isopoda > Trachelipodidae > Trachelipus > Trachelipus rathkii. Next base: position 22,554 of record JABUQX010098876.1, read on the forward strand.
CCTCTAACTCTCTTCAACTCGCCACAACAGAACAAATCATCCGCATACAATTGGTAGGGCACCCTCCACTCCTCTCCATTCCTCCATCATTCTAACACATTTCCTGCATCCCCACCTCGAATTCTTTCATAACTCCCATCATATACACATTGAATAACAAGGAACCATAACACAACTGTCTCACTCCGCTATTAATCCTAAACCATCACCATTGACACCATTTATTCTACACACGCTTCACTATCGTCATAATACTTTTGATTACCATTCAGAAGCTACACCAACAACATATATCACTAATACCTGCAAAGCTTTTCTATTAACTCTATCATACGCCTGTTGTAATCCATAAACCTAAATATAATTTATTCTTCTTCTCCTCTTTTCTCAATCATTTGTTTTCAATGTAAGATTTGATCAACATCCTCTAAACACCCTAACGCACCCACTTGTCTTCACCCAATCAGTCGGCCTAGTCACTCGACGCACATCTTTCGAACCAAATACCAGCATATACCTTCCTACCAACACCTCAATAAACTTATTCCCCTCTGTAATTTCTACCAGTTCCCTTTTCTCCCTTACCCTTATACAAGGGTACTATTACCGAACTCTCTCCTCCAATCCCTTGGACTATACCCCTCTATAAACGCTTTTATTAACAACTTCAATCCAATCAATCACCATTTCGCTTCCGCTCTTGATCATTTCACTAGTAATTTCATTTATACCTGATGATTTACCATTTCTTCAACTTTCTCTCTACCCATTACTCTCCTTACTAATAACCTCATCCCAAATACCTATTCCTTCTTGCCTCATCATATCCACACACAATTCACTAACACCTCATCATTAATGTTAATATTGGTGCAAAAAAAAAAAAAAAAAAAAAATATAATATATACTATATATAATATATAAGGTGTGAGGTCGGTCCCTATATATAATATATATATATATATATATATATATAATATAATATATATATATATATATATTATATATATATATATATATATATATATATATATCCTTAGAGGTGTCTACATTTGCTCCTATTACACAGTAGCTAAAATTACTCTTTTATTTAAAACGAATTCCAACTCTAACTTAATTTGCCAGTTTCCAACTCTGACTCTTAATTTAATGTTTAATCTTAAATAACTTTCCACTTTTCAATGAGTATCAAATTATTATATAACCTTGTTGTTTTTCAGTTGTAATATGAGACAAAGTCTCCTTAATTAACAATAATCTTAGTTTACGTAATCTTATTTTCAAATAAACTTATAATTCTAATCTTCGGATTTATCAGGTTAGTCGTAACAGTTTTATAGTCATAAGTGCTTTTTGCTTGCTTCCTAATTAAATACATGAGCATATGGAATAAGGCATGCTTAATTATAAATTCAATCCACTAAATGCTTTCGCTTTGCAGTTTTCATCGGATACCATATTCTTCATAGTCGTCTTACAAGTAACAACTTCACTAAAATCAAATCCAGTTGGTATTCAAGTCAATGTGTGTCTGGGCCCAGAAGTGAAGAGTGGGTTAATGGCCAATTGTTGAATGTGAAAGACAAGCATGGTGTAGTGAGTGAATGTAATATTTGTAGGTCGAAATTTCATTATGCGTATAAATGTCCGTCAAGAGGTAGAGGTAGAGGTGTTTATGGTGATAGTAGAGGAAGAGGTAATAGTAGTGTTGGTGGTGTTGGTAGAGGTAGAGTAGTAGAAACTGTAGAAAGTAGTGCAGGTGCAACAGGTGGTAGTAATAATGTGGTTGATGATCTGATTTTTTATGGTGAAAGAGTAAGGAGAAATAGTGAAGAAAGTGGGTGGAGGAGAAAGAGATGTGACTTGTGTAGATCGGACAAACATTTGTGGAGAGACTGTGATTTGTATGGAGATTATAGTGAGTTGTGTGTCAAGAAAAAGAAGGTATAAGTGGTGTGAATAAGGTAGATGTGGAGAGTAATATAGTAAGCTTCGTAAAGTGGTAATGTTGTAGACAGTGTGGTAGTCTAGTGGTATGTGAGAGGTATAGTGTCTATGAAGTATCTGATGAGTTTTTAAATAGTATGGAAGCGTTTTTGGGTATAATAGTTGTAGCTGTAATAGTAGTGATAGTAGTACCTCGGATAATGAACAGAAAGGATGTGTCATACGTTGTTCGAAGTGAATGATGAATGGAAAAAGGAGATATAGAGTGTGGGAGATAAGTGTGAAAGGGTATAGTGATGATGAAGAAGGTAGATGATTGTAGAAGAATGATGTGAAGGAAAGTAAATGTTGAGAGCTTTGGGAGTAAGGAAGAGGTAAAAGTTTAAAGTTAGAAGTGTAGTGAAAAAGAAGGAGTGAAGTGTAGTGATTCAGTAGTGAACCAGGGTATAGAAGCGAGTGTAGAAAAGGTGGAGTGAGAGAAAGTAAGAAAGTAAAAGTGGCAAAAGTAAGAAAGTGGAACGTAGTGCTAAAGTTAAAGAGTGGATGAGACGTAGGAAGGGTGAAAGATATTGTGCGTGGAGAGAATTGATGGTATTGTCCCAGTGAGATGAGAGTGAAGGGAAGTGAAGAGGGTAGGAGTTTATTGATGAGGTATGGGTATTGATAGGGATTCAGATTTGTTCTGATCAGAGTGAATAGTGGTAGTTTTTAGTGTTGGTTATGTAGAGTAGTGAAGTAGTGTTTAAGTAGTGTTAGTGGTAAGTGAGTTTTGTTTGTGATTGTGGTGGTAGTAATGTAGTATAGTAGGAGTGGTAGAGAGTTAGTGTTTGTAGTTTTGTTTAGTGTGTGGGTCTTGTCGGTGGTAGGGTTGTGCTAGTGGTGTGTTTTTAGTGTTTTATTTTGTGCAGTGTAAAGTGGTAAGCGGATGTTTTGTACAAGTGAAAGAGGGGGAGAGGAAGGTATAAGATTGATAAGTTTTTTTTATGTTTCCTTTCTTAGGTTAGATGTCCTTTGTCCTATGGTTCTTTCTTTTTTGTGATGTGAGGTGTGAGTGTGAAAGAAGATAGATGTAACTTGGTAATCTGAGATTCGAGTATGTGTGTCGACGCAAAGTTTGACCTGGAAACAACCCCTGTGGTCTTGTTCTCCTTACATGTTATTTATATTATTTTATATATCTTCTTACTTCTTTTCTTTAAATGTTAAGTTTAATTCGTATTATGTATAAGTTATGTACTCTGTGTTTAACTTTGAGTAGTGAATTGTGTCGTGGTGTCAGTAAACAGACTTGTCCTAAAGTAGCAACCCTACCTGCGTATATACCCTTGTTGGTATCAGTTTTGTGAAGGTCAGTTGTAGGAAGTAGACTGTCAATTATTTTGTATGTCAGAGTGGTTTGCTGTATATGTAGGGAAATAAAGTGTAAGAAACAATTGTGGCGACTCACAATGTTAAAAATTAAATGTAATTTTATAGTATATTGTAAATCTTAATAATATGCCGAGATACTTTACAAAAGCACTTTTCAGTTCCATTTGTATATTTCCCATCCGATAAACAAGAGAACATTGGTGAGTTGAACTAAGTTGGTTGTAGTTGTTTCGTTACCACTGTAGTATTTTTCTCATAATAATAATAATAATAATAATAATAATAATAATAATAATAATAATAATAATAATAATAATAATAATGATAATAATACGCACCTTTCGCATCTGTAAGTTCATTTCTATTTCCTCTAGGAAAAGCAAAGTAGAAAACTTATATTCATAATTCTGAATGCAAAGAGGTTCCTTCAAGGATTCCAAAATAGCTTCCAAATCCTCATTTAAAACAGCTTGACACAAATGGTCCGGAATTTCAGCTCTCAGTAACTTAACAGGTATAAAAGGCGAGGAATAGAGAGGTTGTGTCCCTTTAATAACTCTTTTATTATCATAATGATAAGAGAGAGTAGGTTGTGTTATATGGCGAGTTTTATTTAAGACAACAATTTCCACATCTTTCTCTACAACAACATTATTTTGAAACTTGAGGATAATTTTTTCGAGTGTAGAACCAATTTTCTTTCCTGTGCACATGAAAGCGACCTTAAAAGTACTCAAAGGTTGGAAGATGACAGGAAAGGTTAGTGACTGATCAATCTGTAATTGATCAGAAATCTGAACATCATCAAGGCTGTAAGTACAATTTTTTGAACTGTTTCTAATAGAAATTTTAAAATAATCCGCGTAACTCAGTCCATTTAAAGTGATGTTAGCAATATCTTCCACATGGATATTTTCTGAAAAATCTTCACTATTAGCATTGAATGTTAATGAATGATGATTCTGAACAGTGACTTGATCATTTATTGGCAATTTCTGAAATCAAATTATAAATATATTAATTAGATGATAATAATAAAATAATAATAATAAAATAATAATATAATTAGTAGATAATAATAATTATAATAAAAATAATATATAAATTAATATAATAATTAATAACTTTATTTTTTCAAAGTATGGTTTATTTAGAACATCATTCTGGACCTACTTTTCAATTCTCTCTCTCAGGACAAATTCTATATCAGCATTATAGTCCAGAGAGTTCTCATAATCTCAAAACACTTTCTGAAAACTAATTATAATCTTTCCATTTTGTTACCTAATTCCTTTTTCATATTTCAAATACTTCAATAAATTATAAGGGAAGATAGCAAACATTAATAATGCCCTAAATCCCTATAACTGAAAATTAAATTGTAAACAATCAAAATTTACCATGAGATCTGAAAAGGCATCATCAACATTTCCTGAGCTAAAGGTTTCTTTTTCATTCTTCCAAACTTTAATTGCTCTCCAACTGTACTTAAGTTGATCACTTTCAATAACATCAGCAAAGACTTTTGCATTAAATTGGAAATAATTTCCACAAGATTTTGGACAATATATCTGAAAATATGAATGATAAATAATGTATTTCAAAAACTGTTTTAAACAAAAAAAAAAAATATATTATATATGATTATTATATATTTATATATATAATATATATATATATATATATATATATTAGTATCTATATATATTATATATATATATAGTATATATATTAGATATATATATTATTATATAATATAATTATATATATTATATATATATATATATTATATACTATATTATATATATATTAATTATATTATCTCATATATATTTATCATTTATAATATACATCATACTTAAGTACCACCCTCTATAGAATAAACTTTACAGACATCTATACTCATATCCCTGTGTGTGGGGAGAAAGAATTGCCACAATCGTATGTCTCGTATGTAGGAGCCGACTAGAGGTGACGGGTGTAGTTGGTTGGTGCCTACTATCATTATCTCTTGCAGGAATGCTAATGGCAGCTCGAGAGGTCTGATCGCGAAACGGCTTCTATTTCGGCGAAATTGTAATGAATCGTATAGGTCATGGAATTCAGAGATAAATGTTGAGGAGAAGAGGAAGAGAGTATGGATGTATTTGAAAGGGAAATTTGATTTGTCGTGTGACTGAATAACAAAGATGAAAGGAAAGTGAATTGAGTGTGTGGTGTGAAATGTGGCGTGCTGGTGTGGAAGAGAAATGATAAAGAGAGGAAGAGAGGTTGCAATTTTTTGATTGAGTGACCTGTGGACGACTATGGTAACTTTGATTGTGTGAGCTAGACAGCAAAAAAGAGTTACCAGCTGTGCAGCCCTGATCATTATCATGAGTTTTTCATTTTTTTCATTGAGGGAAGTTGAAGAAAGTATCAATTTTTAAGGTTAATCTGGAATTTTTTTTTAATGGGGTGAGTAGGAGCTTTAAATTGATTGTGTTGGGCGATAATGGTTGGATAGGTGATCTAAAAAGGGATGTATAACAGGTGGTTTGGGTGGCGGGATAAAATGAGATGGTAGGAAGGTGATTGATTTCTTGAAGAGAGAGATATGTGTGTAGTAATACTTTCTTTAAACAAATTATAAGTTAGGAGGAACAGAATCTAAGAGGTGTATACGTAGTGAGAAACCAGAGGTAATGATTTGAAGGAGGATGATGGGACTTAAGGGAATAGGAAGTTCTCTGGAATGAACGCGAGGTTAAGATGATGAATAAGGAATTGCTAAATAATGAATAGGGATGGTGCTTTGTAACTGATGAAGTAGGGGTGAGAGGAGTGTGGAAAGAACACTTCGAATATCTGCACATCTGAAGATGTGAAAAGGTACAGTCTACGGTTAGCGTTTGATGGTGCAAGAAGGATAGGTATTATTGGGATGAGTTATTAGTAAGGTGAGAGGTAATGGTAGATTGAAAAAGTTAAAGAGGTGGGGTTATTCTGCAGGTTTAGATGAAATTATTGGTGAATGATCAGAACGGAGGTGAGATTGGTATTGATTGGATTTGAAGTTGTGTAGATAAAGCGTTTATAGAGTGTATAGTTCAAGGATTGGAGGAGAGCGGTAATATGTAACTTTTAATTATATAGGGGTAAGGGAGAAAAGGGGAACTGTAAAATTATAAGGGAATAAGGTTTACCTGAGTGGTTGTAGGTGAAGGTATTGTGGGTATTTTGGCGAAGAGTGCCGTAGAGGTGAATGAATGACTGATTGGTGAATAACAAGGTGCTTTAGAAGTGGTAGAGGAATGTGTGGATCAAATCTCTTGCCATTGAACAAATGATTGAGAAAACTGAGAGAGAAGATGGATAATTGTATTTAGGTTTTATTGATTTCCAACAGGCGTAGATAGAGTTAATAGGAAGCGTTATGGCAGGTGTTAGTGATAATATGGTGTTGGTGGTTAGGCTTCTGAATGGAAATCAAAAGTATATAATGGACGATAGGAAGCGTGTTGTAATGAATAGATGGTGTAATGGGATTGGTTTAGGATTAATAGCGGAGTAAGACAGGGTTGTGTTATGTTTCCTTGGTTATTTCAATTTGTATATGGATGGGGTAGTGAAAGAATTAGAGGTGGAGATGTGGGAATATGGTGTTAGAATGGTGGGTAGATGGGATGAGTGGAGGGTGCCCTACCTATAATATGCGGATTGTTTGGTTCTGTTGTGGCGAATCTGAAGAGAGTTTGAGAAATTGGTAGAGAGGATTGGAGGGTGTGTAAAAGGGGGCTTGAAAGTGTAGATAAGAGTTAAGGTTTATGGTTTTGAGTGATGGACACTCTCAGTGTGAAGTTATTTTGTTAGATGTGAGCAGCTAGAAAAGTGTCTGAGTTTAAATATTTGGGTATATGTTGGATGAAGAAGGGAACGGATGGATGCAAAGTGTAGTAGAAAGTTGTGAATTGCAGGAAGAAGGTGGCTGTGTGCAATTAAATCGTGTGGTGAATTGCAAGGTGACTTAAGCTTGAGTGTGGCTAGGGTTTACATAAGGTATGTTGTTAACCTTTGTGTTATTTGTATGGTAGTTGATGACCTATGGTCGGAATAAGAATGTATATGATCTAAAGTTTCAATGTTTCAGTATGGACAAGTCTTTAGGGGCATGCTATGTTGTAGAAGATTTAATAAAGTGAGGAAGACTATTAGATGAGTTGTGTGGTGTGAAGGAAAGGGTAAATGAGAGAATAGAATATGAAGTATGTTGAGATGTTGGTCATGTGAAAGGATGATGATAGGTCCGGTTAGTTGCGATGTATATGTGTGATGTGTTGGGAACGACCGGGCTGGGAGGATCGGAAGAGAAAGTGATTGAGTCAGTAAAGCGTAATGTCTGAAGGAGAGAAATGTGAGTTGGAGAGGCGAGAGTAAGGGTGCATGATAGGAAAGAAGTGCGGGGTTTTGTATGGGGCATGGTTTGTGGCCCACTGGCCAAGGGATGAACCCTTTACATTGACCGATTTACATAGTGAGGGTCCGTCGGTCCCATGAGCTCTAGGGTGGATTTTCTGTGCTGTGACGAGTTTCTAATTAATGGGTGAAGAGGTGGTGCTGATAAAGTGCTGGGCTTTCTTTTCGACATTTGTCTTATTCTTCTACTACTTTCTTTTTCCGGTGCTTGTCAGCGCCTTACGTCCCAATTTGGGAAAAAGAATGTGTTAATAGAAGAAGAAGATATTATATATAAAGTATGTATATTATATATATAATATTATTTATATATTATATATATACTATATATTATATATATATATATATATCTTATATATATTATATAATATATATATATAATTAATATATAATATAATAATAAATATAGTATATATTATAGCTGAATTCTTCAACAAAGACAAAAGTGGTTTTTGTAAGAAGAATTACTTGCTTCTCCGGATTGAACCACCGATGTTGCGAAATGAGGACATATGCTCGATGCTTTATGAATGAGGCTATCCTCAAGCCCAAAAAGTTGGTTCAGACGTTTTAAAGCAATGAGTTCTCCTTCAAGGGTCGAATCAGCGAGGTGTCCAGACTGTCTATCCCTCGTGCTAATAATTCATTAAGTTTGTTAAATTTTTTCATAATTCGCAATTATTATTAAGTCTTAAAGCAAAGAACATGAAAGTTGGAAGTAAAGAATTTACTGCTCTCGCGGGATGAATCCACGCTGTTGCGAATGGACAGATTATCTCGATGCTTTACGACTGAGCTATCCCTCAACCCAAAAAAGTTGAGTTCAAGAACAGTTTTAAAGCAATCGAGTTCCCTTCAGGCTGGACACCTGGTGATGTCGCCTTGAACTATTGCATAGCTTTAAATGTATAGTATGTACCATCTCATTAACATAAAATTACACCTAATATATATATATATACGGTACATATATATCTAATAACATGGAAAAAGAGGATAAAAAAAAAGTGGCCTGATAACTCTTATGCCTCTAGCCATAATATTCAGTTGATGAAATCAATCTTTACACCTGAAAAACTATGCTGAAAATAAGAAAAATTAAGCAAAAGTTACTCTCAGATGCAGACAAGATGTATAGAACCTTTTTTTTTTTTCTTCTGAAAACTACATCGTTCGATTGATATTTGGTAAAAATTTGGTGTTGATATTTAGACTAGATGTCAAGGTATAAATTAATTTCAAAGATTTTGCCATTTCATATCTCGGAAAATACTTGTCCAATTTAGTAAAAATTTTACATGAATTGTTAAAACATTGGTTATGTGCAAGTAAAATGAATTTTGTGAAAATTTGAAAAGGTGGGTGGCATGGTCTGGGTGGATTGGCAAGGACTGACGCTTCTTTTAATCCTGCCTACTCAAAATTTTAATGCTTTTATTTTTAGTGTAAACTTATATTTACCTCATTATTTATGACGAAGTAGTTTCGATGACAATAAGAAACAATTCCCTGAACAGTTTTTCTTCGAAGAGGAGAAACAAGCTTCACTGATAAAACGCCACAGTCATCACTATCATCATCTTGTACAATTTGATTAACTTCACACAATAACCAGTCACCTAAATATTAGACACATAATTTAATGTTTAATTAATTGTGAGAATGCCAATACACAAGAAAATTTATAGAATCATATTAAGAACATGTAACTTAATATAAATTTGTCAGTTTTAATAAGTTTACACTTCTATAAAAACAAGCAAAAAGGTTGTTTCTGATGACAAATTTGTATATGAGCTTTCAAATATTATATATATATATATATATATATATATATATAATATTATTATATTATAATTTTAGAGGGTGTACAGAATTCCGGTGCACAACAATTATCAGATAGTTTTGCAACATATTTTTTTTTTCCGGTTTCCGGTTCCCGGCGGAATTTTTTACAAAAGCTTTTGATACAATTGATCATTATTTACTTCTGAGAAAAATTTCTGGAATAAGATTTTTTTATATATCTCATAGCCCAATTCTTTTTAACAAATATAATAGTATCGTTGTGTAGTATTCATACAGTGTTACACTATAATGTAGCAATATTATTTAAATAAATTTACTCAAATACCTCAAATATATGGATTAAAGGTATTGCACATTAAATTCAAATTTATTGCCAAATTATATATATATATATTATTTTATATATATAATATATATATTGATATATATATTATATATATATATATGTTAGTATAATATATTATATTATTATAGTATATTATGATTATATATAATATATAATATAGTATATTATATATATATATATATAATTATATATATACATATATATATATTTATATATATTATATATATTATAATATAGTATATAAATATATATTAATATATATTATATATATATTATATATATATATATATATTATATATATATATTATTATATATAAGCAAAATTTTTTAAATGTTAACTGTAAATAAAAATAAAATACATCTTTAATATATATATATATATATATATATATATATATATATATATATATAGTATATATATATATATATATAATTATAATATATATATACTATATAAATTATATAAAATTTATGATATTATAATATTATAAGTTATATCTATATATTATAACAAGTTTTTCTTAAACACTTTTGAACATATTGCTGAAGTGTGGTGAAATAAAAGAAAACTGTTAACCCGTATTGGCGAATAATTTTAAACGTTTTTCTTCGAATATAGTTTCTGTTTGAAATATGAAAATAATTTTCTGAATATTAACGTTGAGGAGACTGGAATGAGATATATTTGGTAGTACTGTCTATTGTTCATTGGGATTTAGCCTTTTTTCACTTTCACGGCAATATAAGAAATTCTTGCTTTTCAATTAGAAATTAGTTTTTGGTAAAGAAATTTCAATTTCGCTAAGGAATTCACTTTAGATTAGATATGTATTGTGTTCGTTTTTCTTTTTTTACACTAACTGGCTCGCTCTCACTTTCACTTTCTTCAAGCTTATAAAAACTAAGTAACTTTTGCAGTAATTTCTTTTTTTTTAATGCTCCTGATGGATTTTGAGGTAAATGTTGCATAATCGAGTTTAATTTTAGATTAATGCCGTGTCTTGAATAATGAAATCATGCTGACCTTCTTCTGTATGCTACTACTATTTTAACTTTCTACCTTCAGTTATTTGCATATTTCTTCAAGCATCATTTTCTATTCATTCTCTATTTTCATATAAAACTAAAGTCAGTTAGTATTTGGGTACATTCAGTATTTAAACATTATCTTTTTTTGATATTGTTAATTTTAACTTTTCTTCATTTTATTCATTTTATTCATAATCTAATTTCTAATGCTCTTCAGCTTTATCTTTTATTTTGCTGTAATCTCAGAGTTGGAGAGATTGCTGGAGAGCTAAATATGTAGAATAAGTTGATGATAAATTGATTTCCCTGTATAGTTTTTTTTTTTAAACCATGAGAATGGTTGCAAAACTCTTAGAATTTTTTAAAGTATTTGCATTTATTATCAGTCAAAGCTTAAATGATTTATTGTTCTATAATATAACTTGCAGAGGTCTTTTCGAACATTCAATTCTTTCGCTAGAATCAATATGTTTGCTATTCCACTTGTATTGTAACATCTTTGGATATTGCATAGAGTGGCTTTGCAAGTGTGGATACAGTCTTTTGTATTCTATTGAAGTTCCATTACAGCTAGAATGGAATGTGATTGAATGTGTAAAAATATTCTACATTTCTTATTAATCAACCTTGCTCTTTGGAGAAAATAAGGCATCTTTAATAAATTGAAGTATATGAATAAAAAAGAAAACCTTGTGTATTTCCGCTAAATCAGTTCAAGTTTCATGTTATATGCTCAATCTTGAAGATCAAATGGATTATGTTAGGAGGAGGATTTCCCAATTATTCAGCGTAATTTCAAAATCATAGTGGATTTTAAATTCCTAGAATTGGAACCTGGTGGGAAATATCTTGAAATTGAGTACACAGTCATTTTTTAAACTCGCTGGGAGCCAGAGTGTCAGTTAAAGAATAAATGAGAGTCGTTTTGAATTATTTAGCTCTCTTCTTCTCTCTCTTATATATTATATATATATATATATATTATATAGTATATATTTATATATAGTATATATATATATATTATATATATATGATATATAATATGATATTTATATATATTATTATTAATTATATATATATATTAGTAAATGATATCTCGAATATGCTGATTCTTCATTATCTGTATGAAGTTGGGTAAATTTTCTCTCCTACAAAATATTTCTACCAGGATAAGATATTTTGGTTGAAGATGGCACTAGGTTCTATGAATCCTCTCTCTTTGTGACTGAGAATGGCTGTAATCATTGCAGATAAATTCATTAATTTTCTGTGATTTGGGGTCATTGATATGCAATAAATCTTTTTTGGGGAGAAACTCTCCTCTAAAGTCACTTATTTCACGGCTTCTTTTGTGGTTTCCACTGTTCTAGATGTGGAAGTCTCCTCCATTTTCTGTTAAAATTTTTGGACATTCATATATTCGCTCAAGATGATGAGTTTGTCCATATGTTCATGAGAGTGGCGATTGTAACTAAATATAAGATTTTATG
>JABUQX010098876.1:37500-48120 GCA_015478945.1 Trachelipus rathkii
AGCCCTTGTACCCTATGATAAGCTTGAAGATGTGGGCTGTTGGAGTGTTGGAAGAATTACAATAGTTGTAGCTTTTTCCTCTGGACTGTTGGCTGGACAGGTAAAGAAACAGCATAAGAGTTGGATATATCTGATACACTTGATTACTAGTCTGAGGTCTTGATACTATATCCATAATTCTTGAGATGATTAATGTTGTTGCTTGAGTGGGTGTGAACAATGGATTGGTGAGAAGGTGAATGGGTCTGTTGGCCTACTGCCCAGATCCATAGAATTATGATGTAAGGCTCTGAACACTGCCTGACGCTGTTATGTGTGACTATTTGCTAATTCTTGCTGAATTAATTAAATTTTTTTGATAATAAAGATATACCATCTACAGTTCAGACATAATAATTTTAAAAAAAAGAAAAATGGAATGTTATAAAAAATATACATTATCACTGATATTTATAGGCTGATAGATTTGCTGTTCTATTATGAGTTTCTCACTGTTATTGTAAAGTGCTCAGCTTTGCCTGATAAAATTAGGTATCTCTAGGTAATTAAATTAATTTGGCAACGGTGTTGCTGAACTAACTTTTAAAATGTGTTTGCTAACCTCATAAATGTAACATTTCTCCTTTTCTATTAGTTCTGTTACAATGTTAGAATAAATATTTCATATTTGAGAAATTGTAAATTCTGGTGGCAAAGGAAAGCAAACCATGAGTTGCATTGTGTAGCAAGTGAATAGGGTTAAACCTTTATCAAAACTAATGTACTTTATATAAGAGCATTTTAGTTATCAAGTTAGAAATAATAATCTTTAAATATAATTACTTTTTAAGAACTATAGTTAACCTGTATCAAGATAGAACTAATAACACTGGTCTGCCAGAAAAAAAAATTCAAGCCCGCCTGACAATTGCTGGTTGATTCTTATTAAATAACCTCCCTGAATCCAAATATGATCGAATTTCCCCATACCACGTTTTCAGGAGAGATGTCCCCTCTAATATCCTTTCTGATTATTTTGGAGGATGAAAAGGATTATTTTAGCTTTTAAATTTCCTCTGAGGGGATAGAGAGGTGAAAAGTTCTAAAAAAATTGAACATTTGTAGCAAGGAGTAGATTTTGATGGAGATTTCTCCTAAAAATGATCGATTTTCCGTTTTTTCACAATTTATTACTAAGTTTTTCTGTTAAAGATTGTCAGCCCGCCTCAAATTGCCCAAATAATAAAAATATATTATATAGCATACAATTTATTAAGCAAAGACAATAAGTTATAGCAACAATAATATTAAAAATATATAGCCAATAACTTTAGAAATAAATTGTACCACTGGATTCACTGTACTGAGAAAGTTTTACTCCCAGTCAGAAAAATGTCGCTCACTGATCCTGTGGGACAAAGTTAGCGCGTGATTTAGGTCAATAGTACTGTTTTGGATACAAAAATTTACTTTGCATTTAAAGCTAACTATACTCGATGTATACAACTGAAAAAATATTAAAATCCATCCACAACTATATTTTCATTTTATAAAAAGTTAAAAAAACTCACATTTTTTCAAAAGTGGAATTCTATTGAAGGGCATTTTATAGCCCAAAAAATTATATTTTTAAACTATAAACTCTCTAGAATGAAATATGATTAAATAAACACTTGTAGTCTAACTGGCGGTGGCTATTAAATGAGCAAAAAACAAAAAAAAAAAAAATTTTTTTTATTTATGTTTATTTATTTAGAGTGGACCCAATCACCCCTCTAAAAACGGTGGGCCCGGTCACCCTGCACGACCGCTTCATAGTAAATAGATATGGTTTATATTACAAAAATGGACTTAGGTAGGCTACTTGGCAGTCATTTAAACTTTTTCTATAATTAAAAAAACATAAAAATTTTTTTTTCCCCCTTGAAAATAAAAAAAGAAAACCGTCCAGTTTTTTTTTTTTCTTGTATTAGATAATTAAATGTAAAATTGGAAGCTGTTAAAAAATGTTGTTTATATATATTATTATTATTATATATATATTATATATATATATTATAATTATATAATTATAATTATATATATTATATATATATATATATATATAATATATATATATATATATAGTATATATATACGGTATAATAATATATATATCTTATATATTATATATAATAATAATAGATAATAATAGATAATAATAAAAATAATGATACATAAAATAAATAGATAAATTTGATAATGGATAATTTTAATATTATAATGGGAGTGCTGATATTATGGTTTTCAATCCTGGTTTGGGGATTGGGCCCCAATCTTATATGATCCCCCGTCTCCGTTTCACAGGATGCCCTCTCCTTCGCTCAGAGGGTCTGGGGTAGGAAATTTTTTGTAAATAAAATACTTCCAAATCAATAAATATATAGATAATTAAGAAATAAACGATGAAGCATAAACTTGATGATATTGAGTAAAAATTAATTTCATATTAAATAATAATATAATATATAATATAATAAAATAAAAGCTTACAAAATTTTCAAACAAAAACCAAATATTTAAAATAAACTAAATGAACATAAGTATTTTTAAAGCTTTACACTATTTAAATTTATTTTCAATTAACTCGTTGAAAAGTTTGGATACTAGAAAAAAATGAAATGATGCATGAAATAATTGATCACTATTGTGGTGCGAGTTCATCAATTTGAGGAAGAAATTAGATTTATAAGCTTGAATTTTTGAGTGAAACAATTTCAATAATTGTACCAAAGTGAAAATATCTGTTTGATATTATGAATATATAAACAGGAAAAAAATATTATGAATATCATACAAATATTTCAAATATTTATTATTTTGAAGTCATTATTGATACTTATCCTTCTAAAAAAAAATATAAATAAATAATTTCTCTGCCTGTTCCAGCCGACATTTGTTTTATCTGTTTTATGTAACACATCCTAATTCAGTAAACAGTAAAGAAATCTTAAGTTTCCTTTATTTTTTGTTCAATTGGTGCAAATTAAGGGAGCTCAATTAAAAACTTCTAAATCTGTAAAGTTATTTCATCTATCTGTTTCTGGAATTTGATATCTTTACGAAAATTTAAAACAAAACAAATGGCGGGGAAAAGCCAAGAATTATTTTTAATTATTTATTTTTTAAATGATAAGGAAGGTGTGAGTATTGCCTGTAAAATAGATTGTGAAAATATTTTGTGTGGTTATCATTATTTTTTTCCTGTCATATATTGCTAAATAGAAATCAAATAATTCAATGGTTTTCGCTATGTGTGGTAGGACAGTTTGAATTGATGAATTTTATTCAATTTAAATGAGCTTTTAAAATCCAATTTCTGCAGAATGCAATTAACTCCATACAATTAGTTATCAATTATTTGTAACAAATCTATTTGTTTTTATTTGGATTATTCAAATTATCAAGCTCCATACAAGTTATCAAGTTTGTTGTAAACAAATGTTCAACTCATAAGCTTGGTGGTAATTTATGCACAAAATTTGTGCTAAAACTAGGGCAATTTGTGAGTTCAACTAGCATCTCAATATTGTAAAATACAACCGGTATAATTAAACTATATATAAATATTTAAAATTAACAAGTATCAAAAAGTTATTTGACGTTTTTATTTTTTTTTATTACATGATTGTGGACATTTTAAAAATATTTAATAAAATTTATAAAAATATTGATACAAAAATATTGCTCATGGATATTGATTCTTTTTTAATTAAAGAACTGTGGCCAAAATGTGTTTAGATATTGATTAACATTTTTTTCTTCATATTTTTTTTATTAGTCATAAAGATTTGGATTTTTATAATACAAAGAAATTTCTATCAGAAGCCATTTTAGTTTTTGCATTGTTTCTTATGAACATAAGAATTGCTGGTTTATGTTCAATGAAACAAAAGTTAAATGAAAATTTGTAAGAAATGCTTCCCACCAAACATAAGGAATTTCTAATTTAAAGGTTGCTATTTTCCCAAGCTTGTCGGGATTTAGGATGTGGCTATGCCCAAAATGTAAACAAACGATATGCAGCAATGGTTAGCGGTTTTGATGATGAATGTTTCATGTCAAAGAAAAATTTTCGAGTTTTAAATTAATGTTCTTAAAAATGATAAACCTCCATCAAATAGTTGATTTATCTTAGTAGAATCTTCAGTCATTTTGGTCATTTTCGTGATGTGTTTCATTTCCTAAATCCACATGCTCATAAACAGCTGATTGCCATCATTGTCTTGTAAGTAAACTAGTAACATAATGTTGTATATTATGTCATGAATCGTACTAAAATGGGTGAGTATTTTTTCTTATAAAGCATAAAGCACAAATGACTGAAGAATGAAATGCTGAGGTATAAAATATTTCATCATCTGGAAGTATATCAGATTGAAATTTAGTTGCCTAAAAATTATGTTTCTTTCATAAAAAAATCAATTGAATTAATAACTGATTTAATCAATTTTGATTAATCAACTGATTAAGATAATTTTGATTTAAAGTGCAATCTGGAATAGGACAATCACAACTAGTCATTTATTGCTTCTTCCTGCAATGAAAAAATTGCCTGAGTTTTATGCCCAATTTCTTGATAATTATCAGACAATTTGTTATAGGTTTACTTTTATTTACAAAAAACTTGGAATCAGACTGTTGTGAAGGAAGCATGATATGGCTTATCATGATAAATATTCCTGCAAACTGGTATGTTTAATATTTAAGTTTTGTCATTCAATTTCCAGCTCAGCGTTTTCTGCTTTATTTAGAATATAGATTTAAAACAGTATAATTACTTAACGACAACCAATTCATTAAATTCAAACTTCCAAGTATAATCATATTTATTAAACTGTTTGCCATAAGCACAATCTAATTCGACAAGCTTGAGAATACAACCTTTAATGAATTAAGGAAATTCCTTATGTTGGTAAGGGCATTTCTTACAATTTGCATTAACTTTGACAAAACAGAGCAACTCTAGCTTTTCTTAATGTTTCAGTAAGACAAATCAAAAATAAAAACACTTTATGTACCTGATGCTATTGCCAGTTAAAATAATTTTTTATGAATAATAAAAAATTTTTCAATTATGAAAAAAAAATTGTTTATCATAAAATAGCTTCTTCATCTTTTTAATTATAATTCTGTACCCTCTATTATTTTAAAACGACTCTTAAACTTTTTATATTATTTTTAATAATTTTATTGATCTATATTAAAAAATAAGAAGATCTGTGAGAGAAAAACGGCAAATACTTTTTGATAACAATTTTGTATTTAATATTTATATATAGTTTTAATATACGGGGTATTTACATGAAATTGAGATCAGGTTAAACTCGACAATGTGCCCAATAGTTTTAGCACAAATTTATGGCATAAATTGACCGAAGTAACTTATGAGGTTTACATTTGTATTAAAACAATTGGAATTTAACTTTGGTGGATGGAGCTTGATTGTATGGGAATACTATCAAATAAAACAAATAGTTTTTGTTCTTATAATTGATCAACTAATTGTGATGGAGTTAATTGCTTTGCACAAAATTGGCATTAGGTCTACAATCAATGATTAAAATTTCATCAGATTCAAAAAGGCCTACCAATATTGTTTCTCATGAAATTATTATTTCTATTCTATGAATATTATTGAACAGGAAAATATGATATACACACAATATTTTGTCAATATTATTTTTTTACAGGCATTCACTCAAATCCTTCTTTATCACATTGGTAAAAATAATAAAATTAAAAATAATTTCCTGCCTAATCCCTGCTGCCATTTTTGTTTACATTTTTTCGTAAGCATATCCTAAATTCAGTAAGCACAGGAATAGTGGAATAGTAACTTTACAGATTTAAAGAAGTTTCTTAAGGTTTGGTAGCATTTCTTAAATTTTGCACCAAATTTGACAAAAATAAAGGCAAACTTAAGCATTTCTTATTGTTTACTGAATTTAGGATGTGCTTACAATAAAACAGATAAAACAACTGGCGGCTGGAAGCAGGCAGGAAATTATTTTATTTTATTTTTTTTTTAGAATGGATAAGGAAGGTATGTAAGTAATGACTTCAAAATAATAAGATGATTTGAAATATTTGTATGATATTCATATATTTTTTTCCTGTTTGATATATTCATAATGAAATCAAACAGATAGTTTTCACTGTGGTAAGCATGTTTGAATTGGTTTCACTCAATAAAATCAGCTTTAAATCTAATTTCTTCTAAATTGATGAACTCCACCACAATAGTTGATCAATTATTTCATGCAGTCATTTCATTTTTTCTATTATCAATACTTTCAAACGAGTTATTTGAAAATTAAATTTAAATAGTGTGAAGCTCTGAAAATACTTATGTGTTCTATTTAGTTTATTTTAAATATTTTGTTTTTTTGTTGAAATTTTTTGTAAGCTTTTATTTATTATTATTATTATTATATTATTATTATTAATATGAAATTTAATTTTTTTTTCTAAGTTTTTTATTTTTATTCTTCGTTTATTTCAATATTATTATATATATTATTTGTATTTTATAAAAAATTTCCTACCAGACCTCGAGGAAGGGAGAGGGGATCCTTGAAACATAACGGGGATGATATTTACAAGATTGGGGGGCCAATCCAACCAGGATGAAATAATATGCTATATAGTTAAATATATCAATTATAATTTTTATATTGTTTATTATTATTATTATTATTATTATTATTATTATTATTATATATATATATATCTAATATATATATATATATATAATATATATATATATATATATATATAATATATTTATATATATATATATATATATATATATATTATATATATATATATATAAGTATAATATATAATATATTATAATATATTATAATAAATATATATATAATAATACAACTAACATAAAAAAAACTTCACAATTGTTTACATTTATTTCTAAGTAAAAAATGTCAGAATATTTTAATTCTAGAAAAGTGAAATGATGCGGCGAGTAGGTCTATGCATAAGGTCATTTGTAATTATAAACCATTTATTTTTTATGCGTCGGGCGGGGGTGACGGGCCCACCTTTTTTAGAGGGGTGATTCGGTCCACTCTAAATAAAATAAAAATAAAAAAAAATTTTTTTTTTTTTTTTTGCTTTAATAAAGTGTATTTTATAAGTTTTTTTTTTAAATTATCTTTCATTCTAGAGAGATTTATATTTAAAAACAAGTATAATAGATTAGGGTAAAATAGCCCTCATAGAATTTCACTTTTGAAAAAATGTGAGTTTTTTTAATTTGTATAGATGAATTTTTGCAGATGATTTTTAATTTTTTTTAGTGATAGTTAGCTTTAAACTGGCAAAGTAAATTTTTGTTCCAAACAGTACTAGTGACTAAATCACGGGGCCTAACTTGGTCCACAGGATCGTGAGCGACATTTTTCTGACTGGGAGTAAAACTTTCTCAGTACAGTGAAACCAGTGGTACAGTGAATCCTCTGAACTGTTGCTATATATTTTTATTATTGTTGCTATATATTTTTATTATTGCTATATATTGTTGCTATATATATATTTTTATTATTTGGGGGCGGATGAGGGGGGCTGGAAGCTGGAATATGTAGAAAATTAGTGAAAAAATTGTGAAAAAAACGGAAAACTATCATTTTTAAAGGAGCAAACCCCAAAATCTACCTCCTTACTACAAATGTTCATGTTTTAGAACTTTTCACCTCTCTAGTCCCTCACAGGAAATGTAAAGGCTAAAATAATCCTTTTCATCCCTCCAAAATATCAAAAAGTGATAAAAAGAGGTGGGGAGCCTCTCCTGAAAGCGTGGGTGATGGGGAAAATGGGGGTCATATTCGGATTCAGGAGGTTATTTTACATAAGAATCAACAGGAATGGTGTCAGGCAGGGCTCAAAAAAGTTTTTTTGGCTGACCAGTGTTATTAGTTCTATCTTGATAACTATAAATATTCTTAAAGTACTGGTAATTATATTTAAAGATTATTTCTAACTTGATAACTATAAAGTGTCTATATATAAAGTAATTATTATTGATAAAGTGTTTAACTCTTTCGCTGCTACACAATGCACTCATGGTTTGTTTTCCTTTGTCACCAGAATTTTGCAATTTTCTCTAATATGAAATATTTTATCTAACATTCGTAACAGAACTAATGAAAAGAGAAATGCTAATTAATGATGGTTACCAAACCACATTTAAAAAGTTAGTTCGGCACACCAGTTGACCCAAATTAATTTTATATCTAGAGATACCTATCTTGTATCAGGCAAGGCTGAGCACTTTACCAATAACCAGTGGGAGAAAACTCATAATAGACAGCAAATCTATCAGCCTAATAAATATCAGGTAATGTGATATTTTTTAATAACATTCCATTTTTCTTTTTTTTTAAATTATTATGTCTGAATATTTGGTTTACATCATTGTATTTATAAAAAAAATTTAATTTAATTTCAGAAGAATGGCAAATAGTCACAATAACAGCAGTCAGGCAGTGTTCAGAGGCTTACATCATAATTCTAGTGGATCTGGAGGCAGTGGCAACAGCTCCATTCACTTTCATAATCCATTGCTCCACCACCATCTTCAGCAACAACATAATTCATCTCAGAATTATGGATCTAGTATTCAAGGACCTTCAACTAGTACATCAAGTGGTAATCAGATAATATCAACTCCTACTGCTGTTTCGTTACCTGCTCCAGCCCCAGTCCCAGGAGGAAAAGCTACAACTAATTTAAATTCTTCCAACACTCCAAAGCCCACATCTTCAAGGTATTCAGGTACAAGGGCTAATAGAGACCAAATGCAAGGTGTCGTTGCTAAATTGTGGTTTGATCATAATTTAGAGTCTTCATTAACATCTCTGGAAAAAGATGAGCATAATAAGCGAATTAAAGATCTTCGTAAACAATTAGAATACATTGCTGATACAAACTGGAAATATTTACCTATCGAAAAATATATTGGACAAGCTTGAAATAGGCGATTATATATATTTCAGTAGTTCAAGTAAATATACACTTTTGTGTATATTTATTATTTGTTTAATATTTATCGATTGTTTATTTTCAGCTTATATTTAAAGTTCAAAAACATGTATTCATTCCTGAGTTCCATCATGAATTATCCATTTTCTCTGGGCTTTAAAAACTCTTCTATCACTCATTGTGAATCAGAAAACCATAGACCAAATCTAAGTGAATTTCATTCATTTGATGATATGTCAATATATTATCAAACTTTCCCAAGCTCGAAATGAATAAGGTGAAGGTGTTATAGATAGAAATCTACTTTAGTGTTGAGACTGTGAAAAATTATTCTTTTAAAATTGGTGATGAAAGTTGAAGGGGTTGATGCGTAAATGAAGCTGTGCGAGAGCTTCCGATTTCACATTTTCAAGATATTTGGAGTGTAATAAGTAGAGTGTATATAAAAGGCTTTATATTCTCAATGGTCTGGTTCATCAACAGCTCGTATTGGAAAATAATAAACCTCTTTTATTGGATATATATCATTGAATTGCAACATTCCTGTCCAATCAAAGCTTGTTGTTATGTGATTTGAGTGATCATGTTATTAATAGGTAAGGATAAAAATTTCTTTGTTATTTTTATTTTTATATGATTTTTTATTACTTTATATTATTATATATATATATATTATATAGATATATTATATATATCTATTATATATATAATATATATTATATATATATTATATATAATAAATAAATATATATATATATTATATATATATATATATATAGTAATTAATAATATATAGTTATATATATATATTTATATATATATGAAGTATATAGTATATAATAGTTTTTAAAAGGTTATATATATTATATATATCTATATTCTCTCTCTCTCTTCAACCACTAGATGTAGGGTAGGGTGCTTAATATGCAAAAAAGAAGAAAATAGGAAATCTAAGTATGAAAATTGTGACGTAAGTCAAAGGAAAGCCCTTCCCCCAAGGTGATAGCTTGTTGGAGTAAAAACAATTATACTCTTTGGCTTACAAGACTGCAAGGACCTCAATGTGGATTCACTCCCTGGAAGGACAAACCACTCCTCACAACCCTGATATTCCTCTGTTAAGCACTTTCTTCTGCGTCAGCAAACTCGCATTCTTTTCTGTCAGACTTCCTTTACTGACTCAATGTTCACCTTTTCTTTGATTACACTCACTGGGTGATTCACCAACACACTCAGCACTTTAGTCATTGCTTAACAGTTAAATAAGGTGGTGGGGTAATAACTAGCTATATCATCTTTCTTATGACCCAACTTCTATACACTGTTTATTCTCATTACTCCTATTATACTGTAATATAATTAATCATCCCAAAATACTCTAATTTCTTCTACACCATCAATCCACACACATTTACTATTACTTCTTCATTACTGTTGTAATGTTGCCCAAATTTCGAAGTGTTCCATCCATCACTTCTCAACATTTATTCCTTAATTAAACTTACCACTCTTTTTCATTAATCTTGAAGATACTTTTATTTCTCTGACCTTTCATTATATTAGGTATATAGCTGTGTGTGTGGTGTGTTTGTGGTGTTTGTG
>JABUQX010098877.1:5000-55581 GCA_015478945.1 Trachelipus rathkii
TATTTATTCTTATAGAATTAAGCGATTTTCAAGTAGTAGTATAGTATATTATTATCATTTTCCGACTCCGACATCCGATCCGACTTCTCAGACCTTGCCGACTATCTCGACTCGACTCCGTAACATTTTATACCTTGAACTTCTTACGACGTTATCACGATACTTAGCATATTAACAGATCATACCGACTTATAGCTCCAAGATATACTTATCTACTACATCTATGACATATCGTCCCACCCGACTTAAACACCACTTTCAAGTAATGACTCTACCATCATACCCACTACTTACGACTCCACATCATAACCATACTATACCCACTCCCAAACATACCCACTTATTTACCAACTTATACCCACGGGGCGCGCACTCCCATCACTAACTTCCCACTCCCACTCCGTACTGCTCAGACTCTACGGGACTCCTAACATTATAACCGGATCCTGACATCCGGGTATTTCCGGCGGGAATGGGTATATATATATTATAATACATGATATTTAACTTTATAACCTGCTTATATATATACTTTATATATATATTAATAAACTAAATATACTAGAAATTACTTACGATATATACTATATATATTAATATATATTTAACGACGAATATCTATCTATTATCATACCTTATATTCAATAGTTTATGATCTTATTATTTGTTAATTCTTTTTTACATGCTTATGGGGTCTTTATCATTAATTTGGATATGAAGGCAATTTTTCTTTAGAGGAATGGTAAATATTATTGGTAGATATTTTATTTATAATATTTATATATATTGTAATTTGAAATATAATACAAATTTATAAATTATGAAAATGTATTTATCAAACTTATAATAAGTATATAAAAAATATTACAATATATATTTGGCTATAGGAGTTTCCTTAGTTGAATAATAAAAGTATTATTAATAAAATAATATCTATTAAAATATATTATAATAATATAATATAAATAATGTATATAATAAATATATAAAAATATTAGTTTAGTCTTGATTATGCGAATAATATTCTTATAAAAGAATAAAATGCGATATGAAATATTCAAAAGAGAAGTGCTCGTTATTGATATTTATACTATGGTTATTTATGATTATTTAATAAGAATTATTTAACCTTTGACTCATTCATTTATATAAATGGGTGCCCAGTCACTATGATTACTCAGCATCATTAGATGTGAGAAACATTACGTGAATGCTTTAAAAACTACCTTGAGCGTTTCATTTATTTTGTACGCGATTGACTTGTCCTGTGGATAAAGCTACCTAGTTCATTGTTACTTCTTTATCTATATCAGTGGATATCCAATTATTTCACTGCTAGATGGTAATGAGAGTATTAAATCTTCTTTGATACTCATTTCATTATTTAATAATTAATCTTTATACAATATATTCATATAAAGAACCAGAGTTTTTGAAATCAAGTGTTGAGTAAATTCTTATATTGGAGAACTTTAAAGAGTCGATTCAATAATTGACTATTAAGAGTCATGATATTCAAATTATCTTGATATTTAATATCTTGAATTAGAGTTTATTAGGTAGGACATTTTTCTTCACAGATCTCAACTCTGGTTTCAACTGCATTCGAGATTTGTTTTCTAACACTCACTTTTACTCAACTTACTTCAGGAAATATATCTTACCATTATCTTATTCTTAATTATGGTTGAGTGGCATGTAGGTAGGTTGAGTTAGGGTATGTGACGAATCCCAACAGCAAATCTACACACTTACAGTCCATGTGTGGTTTCTATCTTAATAATTTTTAAGTTCAATGTGGGTGATGAGGTTTAGTAGTCAAAGACATATCTCGCAATTACTGTATAGTATACTATCCTATATAATTATATATATATAATATATATATATTATTATATATATATATATATTATAATATATTAATTAATAATATATTATATATATATAATTATTTAATAATTAATATAATATATATATATTAATAATATATATATATATTATAGTTATATTAATATATATGTTAATATAATATATATTAATATACTATATATATATATTAATATATATTATGAAAATTAATAGAATAGCAAAAAGATTGTTACCAAGACTTTGAAAATATTTGTAATGTCAGTGAGTAATTATTTTATTATTACATTTTTCAGACATGTGATATGTACTAAACTCTATTTCAATTGCAACTTATCGTACATTTTATTATATAATTTATATTATATTAATTTATTTATAATTATTATTATTATATATATCTATTAATTAATATATAATATATAGTTATATAGATATATATTATATATTTATTAATTATATTATTATAGTAGTATTATTATAAATATATATATATTTTAAAATATAGTTAGTAAGGACTAATCATACTTAATAACATTTCTAATAACGCTTAAAATATATAGTAAGTAATCAAAACTTCGAACTAAAATCTAACAAAGGCTTTCAATATCTCTTGAGTGAGGAAAAAAATTTGTAACACACAATTACTCAGTTAACTCAAATGAAATAACAGGAAAATTCATAGGGATGGACTTATTAAATCACAATATATATTAGACTATGAAGATAGTTGATACAATCATGATGATGAGACATAGTGCGGATATATTATATTTACTTAAGGATATAATAAGATAGATATGAGTAGTCGAGGTGAAAGAATGAGCTTGGGCGACATATTGAAGAGTGCGAAAGATATATAACTTACAATAACCGGTCGGTATAATGCTTATGAATAGAATAATTGGATATTTGATAATTGAAGTGGAAAAGAATGTAAATGTGAAGAATGATCTGAATAGCTCGAGAGCTTATACGTGAAGAGTTAGAGTGAGATGATGTCAGTGAAGAGAGAGCGAGAGAAGTTTAATTAATTTAGATTGCGGATTCTGTCTATACATGCAGATAAGGAGCTACCACACGATTTTTTCATCAGAAGTAGAAGGGATCCTGCGGATTGATTATAAAAGACCTTGAGTATAGAAATATATTTTTAAAATAGAAAATTTCGTTCATATATAGAGGTGATTATGATTATTATTGAAAAAAAATGTGTGATAGCAGAATATAAGAAAATAGACAGAAATAATATTTGAGTGAAAGATGCAATAGTAGTAGGAGCAGAGAGTGGAGCAGGTGCATTGGAGGAAAGACGAATCGTGAGATCGAGCAGGATAGAGAGATGGAAGGAGGCATAGTCAGATGTTAATACTCACTACAGTAAATCTCTCGAAGATAGGAGATTGAGGATCACCGCAACCACATAAAGATATCTGAATTGGGTATTTTATGAAAGTACTACTGAGAAGACACAAGGTATTGTAGGTTTTTATATGTCCCATAATCAAGAATACGGAGATTATAAAGAATTAGGAACATTCTTCCATATCAAATTTTTTCGCGCTATTCAGTCGATTTATAGTAAAATAAGAGTATCAGTGATTAAAAAAAAGAGGGGTTATGTTAATATTTCTGATATCGTATTGATTACGTTTCTCATGATGGAGTTATGCGGTAGATCACATGAAGAAAAAATTCAACTTTATAAGCCGTGAATAATAGGCAAAGTAGATTGTAGAAGAAATAGAAGAAACATGGAATGACATTAGCTATTACGATGTATTATATAAGATTTTATTAATACACTAGGAATCGGTATATGTCAGATTCAAAGATTTTGAATAGTTGTCTGGTTAAATACTTTCTTTCCGCAATGAGATACAGTACGGAGGAACACTATCAAATGGAGTTAGACAGAAATATTAGATAGTCGCGAAATCTATTTTTCAGCAAAAAGCTCTTTAAAATATCTACATATAGGGGATGAACAATAACTGTGACACGATTGAAGGGGAGAGAAATTCTGATTAAAAAATATCCTTCTGTGAGATGATTTGTTTTTCTTATGAAAGAAGATCTTGGTAGTAATGCAATAAAAGTATCGTATAAATGAGAACACAGAACATGAGATATCTATAAGTGCAGATTACAAGCAGTGCGGATAAACTCAGAGGCTATATCCTATAATAAAATACGCCTAGATCTAGAAAGAGAGTATATGTTCAGAGATTTTTAAAAAATTCTTCACTGAGGCTTATGGTATATCAACGCCGTCTTCACCCGCGATTATTAATAGGTCATCGTATCAAGCTGCGTTGCCAATTATAGTAGAAAACTTCTCATATTCATTGAGATTAGAGATATGAGCATATTTGAATGCAGACATCGATGTTAGTTCGAGAGATACTAGCGACCTCTACACAAGGATTATTTCTGATCATAGAATATGAAAGATAGTTTATTATTGAATGATTCTAATGTAGAGTTTATCGAAGAGTCATTTGTGATTTAATTGAAATAATATTTAAACAAATGAGAAGTAGAGAAAGTATATTCATTATGGATTATATTATATATTGTCGAAGAATTATAATCATACTAATCATAGAGTAGGAAATTAGAATAAGATATACAAAAAATAATTTAAATCATATTACTGACAGATTTGTTTAAGCAGCACGTGAAAATCAGATTACTTCTAAAAAGATAAAATGAACATAACATAACGTTTCTGCTCTACTCATAGTTAACTGAAGAATCTTCAACGAACTCTATCTATGAACATGCTATTTGAATTCTTGTTATTAGAAGATAAGGAGTAAGAGGTAACATTGTCATAATTTCTCTTTGGAGTGCTCTCTACAATCATTTGATGGTATTTATTATATGAAATAAATAACATAAATTTGAAAAATGTCCAAAAAAATATATCCATTCCAGAAGAAGGATTCTCACCAAGACATACAGACAGAGTCCAATAAATAATAGTGCTAAAATGACCACATTCCTCGTCAAACTCAAATTTCCCAAAGAGATGAGCACAAACCAAAGGCAGGAGATATTAAAAAATTGAGGTTGGCTATATTCATAGAGAAAAACAAGCAGATTAGGAGCCCCACTCCAAAGAAGTTGATATATAGGAGGTTCAGTTCTACCATAGCTTGTAAACCGAGAGAGCTGTAAATCTGTTCAAAAACGTATTACTTTATTTTAGTGATTCACCGGAGATCCGGCCCGGGCTACTGCAAGGCCGGAGATCCGGCGATTTTGCAACTCACCAACTCCGGCCGGAGACCTCTTATGTCTCCAGGCGGAGTTTTGTGTAGCCTCAATTAATAATTACGTTAAATTCTGAAATTAAAATTTTATTTAGAAAGTTCTAGCTTTTAAATTTCAAGAAGTTTAGCTTCAAATGTCATAAAATTATATTTTAAAAATACATTAACATTCTAGCTTTTAAATGTCATAATATTTTAGCTTTAAGTTTTCAGAAAGTTCTAGCTTTGAATTTATCAATTATCAAAGAATTCTAGTTTTAATATGACATAAAATTACTTAAATATGTAAAGCTAGTATTTCAAACCGAGATTACTAGCTTGAGAGGTTCACTTAATACGACCACATATCAAGCGTCTCAGGAGGCTCTAATTATCTCAGCGACGAGTTGAAATTATTGTAATTTTTAAACCTAATAGTATATGTATATAAATACGCCAGGTTTGTGTTAGAAATCTAGGTCTTTAATCGACGTAGCGTACCGATATCGATATCGTCAGGGTCGTTCACCGAAAATCACACTGACAGCTACTAGACCGACATATAACTCACTGCGAGTCATGTGGAATGTGTATCCTAATTGATACCGTTCGGTGTATCATCCTAATTAATGTAAACTGCGTATATATATTTATAATTTAGAATGATTAATAGTGCAATAGTGGTTTCGTAGGTCTTATATGATATCACAATAATTTGCTCTAAAGGTACTCAAATCACATGGTTTAGAGAGTAATGTAGATTTAAGCATAATAGCTGAGCTTAATATTAGTGGAAGCTAACTAGATTGGCGTGTAAAGCACCTCACAATATAAAATAATACAACTATTTTTGTAATCCACAGTGAGACATATACTAACATATATCAGTGGAAAGAAAGAAGGATAATGTGATAGACAACACGATATGATCAATCGAGTGTTAGATCATCATTTAAAATCAAAGGCTTAATTGTTAAAACATAACACACACACTAAATTCATCTCATTTATACTATAAATTAATTATAGTATTAAATTAATGTAATAATTAATTATTTATAAATTTAATTATAAAATTATTTATAATAAAAATAATTAAAATTATTAAATTAAAATAATAATATAATATTACATTTAAGAATGAGTAAAAAATATATGAAGAAATTTTTATAATTTATAAAATAACATTATTTTATTTTTTAATTGTCTAACTATAATATTACTATATTTTTCATTTATAAACTAGAAGATTGATCACACTAATATTAGAATTAACAATAAATATGTTATTTGCCTTTAGTGTAGCGTTTGTAGTTTTCTAATTAAACGCATGTTCTAAAGGTAAAGTCTGGAGCTATATGTATATAGATATTATATATATATTATTATTATAATATAATAATATATATATATATATATTATTAGTTAATATTATATATATATAATGATATTTATATATATTATATATAATATTAAATATATATATATATTAAATAAAAATTATATATGGTATATTATACTATTATACTATATTATATATTATATATATATATTAAATTTAATTATATAAGATATTTAATTTAGTATATATATATATCCCCATAAATTAATATATATATATAATAAGTAATATATATATATAATATATTATATATATATTATATAATATATATAATTATATATATAATTGAATTAATTGATATATATATATATATTAATATATTTTTATAATATATTATATAATATATAATTTAATAATATATATATTAACTTTAAGGCTCTTGGTAGCATAGTTATATCTACAGAAACTTATGACTTAATAACATAAAATTTGGGGATAGGCTTAGTAATTTTCTGTAGTTTCGACGTCTTCAAATCATCGATGTCATAATAATTATATAAAGAGTTAATATAAAAATACTTTAAGCTGAAAATAAACAAATACTGCTAGAATAACTTTGATTAAATTAATATTTATATTAGTAAATAATAATGGGAAATAATTATAAATAAAAAATAATAAATTAAATAATACTATATAATAACAATAATGTTTATAAAAATATATATTATTAATAATTTTATAACATAATATATAACTTGATGTAAACAAATATGCATATCGTTATTTCATATGTAAAGGTAAGTCATAGAAGTATTTAGTTGAGATAATGAAATAAACTATTAGGATGGAGGTATCAATATATTTTGTATGCTTATATGAATAGTTATTCAATTGCATTTAAAAGGATAAATAATTATTATTTAAAATTCTGAAATTATATTTATTTAAGATTAAATTAATAAATATCTATTATTATTTAATTTAAGCATAATTTAATATCTATATTTTATTTTTGGGTGGAGTCAAGCTTATTTATAATTTTATATAATGAATATTAAATTTCAATAATATAAATATAATGACTATATTATTTATAGAAATATATATTCAATGTTAATATACATTATCATAATATTTGGTCTTTGATTGAAAGATGTGTCTATATAATTTTTTCCTGTGTGACGTAAATGTTAGTTGCGAAATTAATAATATTTATGACAATAGGGAAGGAATATGGGATAAAATCATAAGAATGATCAAACATAAATTTATATTGTATGATGTAGTTACAGCAATTAAGTAAATTATCCTCATATTGAAAGTGAATATTATCGCTAATACAAGCTGAACCATAATAGAGCATGTGCTGAGATTAGTTAATAAGTTATGTTTGTGTTTGCGATCTGAGTTATTATTAGACTCTAACGAATCTAGAAAAATGCTATAAGCTGGGAGAATTCGTTACGCTAGTGAAACGTTGTAAGAATAAAAAGAATTTTGACAACTTGCTGATTGGTAGGTAATAGTAAAATTATTTAAATACGGCGTTAAAGATGAATGGATTCTTAAAGTGGAATAATTGTTGTTATGTCCACTTGGATATTTTTATAATTTTCTTTATTATGAATTATTTGTGAAAGAGGTTTATTCGTTAATAAGATTTATACTTGAGGTTAAGTAAATTGAAGTTATTTTATCATTAAAGTTAGGTAATAGGTTAGTTTATATAGTAATTTATGATTATATATGTGAATGATATGTTAAATATGGATGTAATTTAATCGTGAATAAATTAGGTGAATTATTATTGGCTAATCAATTCATTCTTTATTTTTATGTTGTAATTTGCAGGTATTTAAGAATTATTTTATTTATTTTATTTTTTTGATTGATTGAGTATAATTTATATAATTCTTGATTATATAAAGAGTTATTTGATGATGGTAATTTTAAGATTAGAGTGTCGATATTCGAAAAATCAGAGTGATTAGTAGTATATATATTTTATAGTTGATGTGATATAATTGAATATTGTATATAAGTAATTAATAATTAACTTATATTAGTAATTATTAAAATATTATATATTGTTAATATGTTAATAATAAGTCAATTTAATTATTATTTTACCAATTTATTTAAAGCTAAATTATACATATTCAGGTATATTTATAGTTATTTTATCACTCTGCAGCATTCTTATCCAGCTAATGATTGATTAGTTTGTAGAAGATAACGGAATGTTTATTATATTTCAATTACGAATGTATTCGTCTGCGTAAAGTCTATATTGCCACTTTAAAATATCTACTAAGGGAAACAATTATAATATTACTATGATTCTTAATATACTAAATAATAGATATTTATATATTGTTCTTCGGATGAAAAGGCTCGACGATAGATATGCATTTAGCAATAGAGTGTACTTGATTATAGGAAATTAGCTGTGTTCATATACGTATATGAGTTGAAATATTAAGGAATGTCTTCTTCGGTACATTAAATTCAAATTCTTGTGTAGCATACTCCCAAGAGGACTTAAATGCATTCTTATGAAGTATGGTGTATTCCTATTGAGATCTCTTTCATTAGTTCGTCAATGATGCGTCTTTCATGTTCTTATAATGTATTATTGATCCAAACTGTGTATTTACAATCGCTAAGTATGTTCATTAATAATTAATACTGGGTAAATGGATATAATATGAAGTTATATATTATATCTGCTACCAACTTAACTTAGTAGAGAGTGTTTAGGTAGATATTGATCGCACATAAAGATTTAACGTTACAATTACGAATTATGAAGGAAATATAACTTTCTCGACAACATTAGGGTAGTCTTTCAATTGTTTAGTGCGATGGTGTTATAGATAATCGGTAACTCTAGCTATTATTATTAACTTTATCTAGAGAAGAATAATATCAATCAGAGAGTAACTTACATTTCTGAGATGAGTACTACTGTGATTCATAATCAGTATTCGTTGATACATTATCGTAGAATGTGTTGATAGTCTGTGTTGTTGGATCCCTCTAACAGTCCGCTTATTCTAGTTCATCTGCGTAGCTCCTGGGAGTGTCTTTAGCCTGGCCATTCGCATTCATCGAACCCATCACAGACCCCACCTGTATGCTACAGACCATACATTCTCTTAAGACTTTTAACCCACCTATTTGTCCCTTTAATATCCGCTGGACTTGAGTCAGTTCTATAAGGAATCAGTGCCTGAAGGGAGAGAAATCAGTTGCTAGTATTTTGGGCTTAGAAATGCAAATTCGAAGAAGAACTATGACCATTTCATTTATTCTTACTGTTTACTGAGTTGAATACAGATTGTTATTGTCTTGTTGGTGTTTGCTGTTCGACGATGATCTGTGTTTCTGTGGTGTCGATTTCGTTTCCATCAGGTCGACAGATCTTGCACCCACCTCCTTACATCAATCTTGACAAAAGAATGCCTACATAAGATGAGTAAGGTTCGTTGGCTAGGTATTAATCTTACTCTCAGATAGTATACCTTTTATAGGTAAGGTAATATTTATTTTTTTACTTGACACATGTTCTTGTAATTATTACTAAAGTTTTATTACTCATCTATATTAATCTAGGTATATATTCAACGTGGGTAACTGTTAATATTGTATGTGGGCTTACTTCATTACTTTTACGAACTTTGCAGTAAATAATTCATTAAATCATTTGCTCCCCTTCAAAACTCTTTCAAAAGCAGGATCCTTTACTTCCTAGTAGATGTTCTTTATTATATATAACTTCACTTTAATACGCATCCTTCAGTTCTACCATACATTTATACATAATAATTCTATTTTAGGGTTAATTATGTTATAGATTTATGAAGTAGATCGTACTTATTAGATTATTCTAGAAAGATATTACATACACGTAATTTTCCATAAGATATCTATTTTTATAGCTTAATATTAATAATATTTATATTTTATATTTATATATATATATTATTAATATATAATATTTATATATCTATAATATTTTAAATTTATATCTTATTAATATATATATTAATTATATTATTATTATATTATCATATCATTTTATATATAATTATTTATTGATAGTAATAATATAACAGGAATATATTCAGTAATGTGAGTGTGTGAAACTGAGGAATCATAATATTAATTTAGTATTAGTATTTAAAGCTAATTATAATTACTTATTGGTTGTTGGACATCCTAATGAGTTTTGGAATATTCTTATTAAATTAAGGGGAACGAATGAAATATATCCTATTATTGATAAAATTTAATCTTCATTAATACTTATTATGTGGAATAATTAATCTAATATTAATTAATATTTTTAATAAAAGGAGTAACACAAAACGTAACTAAATTTAATCTGAAACTTTTGTAGAATCTGTACATCCTTTAAATTTAAGTTTATGTAGAGAATATAAATTATTCCTTTTTTCTACTTATATAGTACTACTTACATAATATTATATATTACTCTTCTTACTATATTTATATGTTATTAATCTTTATTTGATATAAATAATAATTTATAGAAAAATATATTTATTATTTTATAGAATTTTATTTATATATATATTTATATAGATTATATATTTTCTATCTATAATATATATATATTAACAATATTATTATTTATTCTTAATCATTATATAATAATTATGTTTATGATTTATTTTATCGGTTTCTTATAATTATCATATATAATAATTACCTTCAAGTTATTATTAGTTATTGTGCTATTATATAATATAATCATATATATATATTAATCTGTTTTTATATTATTTTAATTTATTATATTTTTATTAATTTGATTTATTCATTTTAAAATATTTCTAATTTGTTTACATAATATACTTCTAATATCAATATTAATATATTTATACATTTATAAATCTAAAATAAATTTATAACTTTTAGTTCTTAAATTAAGATAATAATTTATTAGAATTATTGCAAATTATTTTAAATTAGATTTTTATTATATTATTATATATATCATTATTAATTATTTTATTATATTAATTATATATTTTATATTAATTAAATACTTAATATTATATTATATATATTACATTATTTATATATATTATTATATGAATATATTATAGTATAGTATATATTTTAATATATTATATATAATATATATATATATTATACTAAATAATATTATATTATTATATATATTATATATTTATTCATATAATTTGATAATTGGTAAATATTCTTTTTTAATGAAAATAATAAATATGAAAATAATTAGTGAAATATAAAAACATATTATATTATTATAGTATATATTTATATATAATAATATTATTATATATTTTTTATTTATATATATTATTTATATATTATAACTTTAATATTAATTATAATATATATTAATAGTATTATTATATGTAGTATATAATATATATATATATATAATATATATGATATAATATTATATATATGAATATATAAATAATATATATATATATTATATATATTATATATTAATATATATATATATACTAAAGTCGATAATAAAATATATTAGTTACTATATTAAAGGTAAATCAATTAAGGATATTTTATCATATACTATATTTAGTACTAGTATATGAAAATAGTATGCATGTATAAGGATAAAATTAACAATAAATATATATAAATAATATTTTATATATATATTTTATTATATATTATAAGTATATATTATAGTATATATAATAATATATATATACTATATATATATATCTACTATAATTTAATATGTATGTTAATAAATATTATATATATTATTTAATATATATATTATATATAATTATTATATGTTATTGTATTATATCAGTATTATATTATTATAGTATTATAGTATTATATATATTTATTAGTATTTACTTTATATATATTATATATATATACTATTAAATATATTATTATGATATATATATAATATTTATATAATATATATACATATATATAGTATATATATACTATTATATTTATATAAATTAATACTATATATATATATATATATTATGATAATTAATTTATAGGTAAGTATTATATATATATAATGTATATACTATATATATATATATATACATAGTATAATATATAGATAAAAAAAAAAAAACATATAGTGTACATATATATATAATATACGATACATAATCATAATAAGAAAAAGGACACAATGAACTGATATACTATATAGTATATTCTTATAGTATATATTATATATATATATATTATATTATATATATACATTACATGATATACATATATATATATATATATATATATATATATTATATAATATATATCATTATATATATATATATATATATATATCTATTATAATCATATTATATATATAAATTATATATATATTATATATATACTATTATATATATACATATATTATATAATATATTTGTATTATATATTATATATAATATATATATATATATATATATATATATATATATATATATATATATATACTATATAGTATATATATAATATATACTATATATTTATATATATATGCAATGATGGACACTGTTAAGCGAAAAGTTATTTTCTTTAACACGTTGGCTGCCACGTGTACTGCCGGTGGTACACCACTTGTTCTCGCCTACTGTGCCAGTTGTTAACACACCGGTGGTCAATTTTGGTGGTAACCTTGAATGGCTGGATATTTTTTTCCGGCGCAATCTTCGGAGAATATGTCTGTATATTGTGAACATGGGCATCCTTAGGAATCGCAGTTGTTCTTCAACGTAAAATGATTTTTTTTAAAGAATTTTTTTGAGTTTGTGGAAATAAGAAAATGGCCTACAGGATTCTTATCTGCAAATCACAACAGTAATACTGAAGCATAAATAGGTTAGTTTTGCAGAGTTTATGTATACAAAAAAAATTTCTGGCAAAAACAAAAACATTCTATTTCATAAATCGTCTGAATGGAAATATAACATCGCAAAATTTGCAGATCGATGACAAAAAAGGGGTGTACCAGCCGTGTGACATTTGGCACTGTGAGAAAACGAGATAACCTGTGTGCCGTGTGTCCACCGGTGGACAAGGTCGATATCATTAGTTTATTCATCGTTAATATATATAGCTATATATTATTATCATAATTATATATATAATATATATATATATATATATAATATATATATAGTATATATATAATTATATATATATATATACTATATATATATATATATATTATTATATATATAATATATATATATATTATATCGTATATATACTATATACTAATAATTTCCAATGTGTTTTAATGTGTTTTAACCCAAGAAATCTAAACTAGTCCATTATACACGCTAATAGACTTCATGGGTAAATTATGGTTTTGACCAGTTGGCACTGGGGTTAAAAAAAAAGAATTATTACCCTTGTGCCAACTCAAAACTCTTAACTGTTATCCTAACCAAAAGTTTTAATTTAGGTTAACGTTAATTCTGTTAAACTTTACTATTCAGTTAACTTAAAGTTGACCATTAATTAGATAATTTAACTACTCTTTGTCATGTTTAAAACCGAAAAATTAAATAAAGTAAATTAAGCCTTTTTTTAGCGAGAACTGTACTCTTATCCAAAAATCGAAAATAAATTATTATAAATTAATAAATAAATAACACTAATAAATATAAAAATAATAAATTAAAATAAATAAAATGAAACCATATGTAGAGTAGTATTTTAAAATAACTATTGTCATCGTCAGAATAACCATCCGAGAGAATTTCTTCAAATTTTTTTCTTTTATTTTCGTGAAAGACTTGAATGAAAAAGTAATATCAAATGGATAGCAAATGTTAAGTATTCAAAGGAATTCCGGCCCCCCAATGTTAAAAAAAAAAACTAACATGAAAATTAATTAAGCAACAGTGAAAGATATGTTCTTGGAGTAATCCTTCGTTGAACTTTCTGATCGCATAACTATTTCCATTCTTTGTCCAACGCTTATATATTTTTTTATTTTTTTAAAGCCGATGGCTAAATGTAAGATATTTGAAAATTATTAATTGGATCTACAAATGAAATTAAATAATAAAAAAAGAAAGTTTACCTCTTCTAAAGCTTCATCTATAGATTGTGGAACAGTAAAATAAACAGTCCGACGCCACAAGCCTATAGTTAATTTAGAAGCTACACTTTTTAAAATATAAAAGCAAAATCAGTATTAAAAGCTTAATTTTTTGTATGTTTACGCGAGGTAATTTTTACAGTACTTTATTTTAGATAGCCCATAAAAGTATAACTTAATATTATACTATATATATATAATATATATATAATAAGATATTAATATTGATTTAAAATATCCTCTAAGACCATGTATTATTACAGTATACATATTTAATATTTCCTTTACTTACACTAAATATAGGTATAATATTATATATATATATATATTAATATATATATATATATATATTATTCTTGTCTTTAACTATCTTTAATCGTAGTCGCGAATTATTATGGCAATATTTATTAAGCATCTATATAAATATATATAATATAATATAGTATATTATATATATATATATAGTATAATATATATATTAAATATATTAATATATATATATAGTATTTTAGTAGTATATATATATCATATATATATATATATATATATATATATACTATATATATATATACTAATGTATATATATATCATATTTATAAATATATTATATATATATATATATATATTATATATATATATATATTATATATATATAATAATATTTATATATATATATATATAATATTATATA
Organism: Trachelipus rathkii; assembly: GCA_015478945.1. Lineage (NCBI taxonomy): Eukaryota > Metazoa > Arthropoda > Malacostraca > Isopoda > Trachelipodidae > Trachelipus > Trachelipus rathkii. The sequence goes on from JABUQX010098877.1 coordinate 20,294, forward strand.
AGTACATACCATAAAAGCATTCATTTTGAAATGTTATAAATTTTTATATTTTTTTCCTTACCTATATGAGCATAAAATAAGTTTTCTGCACAGCCATTTTGTTTATTTAAAAAGAAAATCGAATCTCCTCTTCTTGAAATGAGGTGAATTTGTCAATAACTTTTGCGATTAATAACAAATATATCATGATAAACTTTTTCTTCATTGAGAACATTGCTAATAACGAAAGCCTATTTTGGACCTTTGTATTTCTTACAAAAGTCTTAATCTTTTTTAATATTGATAAACACCGCTCAGCCTCTGTTGTTGTCATCGGGATAGATACAAGGACTGTTAATATTTTAACACATTCACTGAATGTGTCTTCCAATTTGTTTTCACTTGTGAAATCGAGGAAAGCTACAGCTCCCGATATTGAACGAAATTCTTCAGTGCTGTAAATTAAAGAAAGTTCAGTTTGTAGTTTTTATTAGGTCGTGGAGGGAGTACACTTTACAAGTTTCATTCAAAATTTGGGCAGGAAAGTTGGAATTATAAAGGGCAAACATTTTAGGCAGAAATAATGTAGCAGCAATTAGATGATCTGCAAATTTAAATCTGTCATTTATCTGACAAATAATTTTACCACATATTTCTTTTGCTCTCTACTTAAGTCGGAAATAACCGTTTATCTTCTCTTTGCTACGTTGTGAGTGATCTCTAATGAATTAAAAGTTTCTCTTATGGAAAGAACTTTCCTCTCAAAAGTATTAATGCAGATCTTAACACTGCTGGGGTCAATGTTCCTTTTTTGAAGCTGACCATAAAGAATGTCTACGCTAGGCAGGATTTCATGAAAGAAAGAAAGACAAAAATTAAATTTAGTACTCTCAAGAACTTTAACATGTCCAGATATCTAAAAAATGTCTGCACCTTTACTGTGTAACTAATTTATATAAATATATAAAATGCATGTTGTTTTCGATGTGGTCTCCCATTTGGTTGCCCGTAACTTGAGCACTCCCATTTTATTGCTTGTACTTGGTTGGTCACCGGTGACCAGAGTCTCACTGCGAGTCGAAACCAAGTGCGTGGATTCACATTGAAACCAATGCACCTTTGGTTACTGGCGACTTCGTCTCAGAGACCAAAAAGAGGAAAAAAGAAAAAAAAGGTGATCTGCAATATATATATATATATATATATATATTATAATATAATATATATATTTTATATATATAAATAATAATATATAGTATATATATATTAAATATATATAATATATAATATATATAAATATATTTATATAATAATAATAGAAAATTAGAAATCATGTTTGGATTTATTGATTTAATTTGATATTTATGCTATATTTATATTTAATATATATATATATATATATATATATATATATATATATATTGCATATCATCTTTTTTTCCCTACTTCTTTCCATATCTCGAATGTACATCTAAAAATCCCCTAAATGACATCAAAACATTTACTTAATATTATTACATGACTTATAAATAAAAGAACGTGCTTTCCAACGAAAATTATATATATATATAATATATATATTATCATATTATAATATATAATATATATATATATATAGTATATATATATATATATATATATAATTATATAATATATATATATAATAAATATCAAAATATATAATAATATATATATATATATATTATATATATATAAATAATAAATAATAATATATACATATATATAATATATATATAATATAAAATAAATATATAATATATATATAATATTATTTATGAATATATATATATATATATATATATATATAATATAAATATATATATATTATATAAGATATATATATATATAAAATATATAATAATATATATATATATAAATTATATATATATATACATTATATAATATATTATAAATATATATATACCCAATATATATATATAATATATTATATATATATTATACTATATATAAAAAAATATGATTTGTTTTATGACTCCGTCAGCTTTGATTTTTTTTTTTTTTTTTTTTTTTTAACATATTGCTAGTATTGATATAACAATGAATTTAATAGTGAAGGGATCCTGGGAGTTTAAAGCCTAATTTTTAAATAATTATAAGTTTTACTTTCATTATTCAAATTTTTTTTAAATCAAACACGTAGAAAAGTATAAAAAAAAAACATTACAGAATTGATAAGCAATATAAAATTGTACAAAAAATAGAAAAAAAAAAAAATACAAAACAAAAAAAAAAATGAAATATCTCGAAAAGTAGGCTCTTACAGAAAACCAATACATAGTTGAGATCAGCATATAAAACTTTACATAAATGTAAAAAAAATAAAAATAAAAAAATAAAAAATAGGGGTCTCGAGCCCGACGGTGGACAGAGGGAGGCCGTTTCATAGCCCCGTAGGGAGGGGCGGAGGAACCCCGCAACACCCAAATACCAAAGAGCGGGGAATTAGTCCCTTCCCGGAGGTGGGAAATAGTCCTACCCAGTCCTTCCCGGAAGGCGAGAGACCCCGACTCCCTGCATCTTTTGCGGTTTACCCTGGGTATTCCTTTAGTTAAAAAAAAAAATAAAAACTGAGGGAATCGTAAAAACAACAACATCTCTCTGGAAGTGAGGTGGGGTCAGACGCCACTTAAATTATTGCTAGGATCAAATAGGTAGAAATATGTTTAAAAAAAAATTCAAAACTGACGGGAGTCGTAAAACATAACAGGTCCTATATATATATATATATATATATATATATATATATATATAATTGAGTAATGTATATATTTATAGAACCAAATTATATAAATATAAATATATATATTATATATATATATATATATATTTATATATATATATAATATATCATAAATATATATATATATATATATTATATATATAATATATGATATATATAAATATATTATATATATATTATAATAGATATATATATATAATATAATATATAGATGATAATATATATATATATATATATTATAATATAATTTTAAGTTGGAGTAATTGGTGATTCTAAGTTGGAGTAGTTCTAAGTTGCAGTAATTTTTGGAGGATTTCAAAATTTTAGTAGTTGTAAGCTGTGGTATTCTCAAGTTTTAGTAGTTCTAAGTTAGAGCAGCTTTAAGTTGTGGTAATTGTAATTTGAAGTTGTTCTATGTGGGAGTAATTCTAAGTAGCTCTTAGTTGGGGTAAATCTAAGTGGGAGTAACTCAAACTTGGGGTAATTATAAGTTGGAGTTGCTCAAAGTTGGATCACTTCTAAGTCTGAGTTGTTCTAAGTTGGAGTAATTCTAAGTTTCAGTAACTCTAAGTTGGGTGAATTCTAAGCTGAAATTGCCGAAGTTTGAAGATCCTTAAAATGTTAAAAAGTTCTTTTTTTTCATTTAATTGCACAACTATTTTTTCCCCTTTCTGTGTACTTCAAAATGTTTAAATTTAGTTATTTATCCTATTTACATATCTTTTATTTATAATATTTTAATATAATTATATTATTTTTATATAATAATTTTCTTTATTAACTTTTTTATTTATTTACTCTTTTATTAACTAGTAAAAAATGAGAAGCGTTTATTAATAATAAATCTACGGAAAAGTTCCAAACAGTTTCACTATGTTAACAATTCTTTCCTTTACAAATATCTAAATAAAAAGTCCTTGCATATTTTATATTTTGTCAAAGATGTCGCAACGATTGTTAAAAATTTACCAACAATAAATTTTTTCAAATTATTTCCATGAACTAGAAAATTATTTTTGAAGCTACTTTCTTATGCGAGATAAGCCTTTTCTGCATTAAAATATTTTCTGTAACATTAATATATATATATATATATATATATATATATTATATATATATAATATATAATAAAATATATAAAATATATATAATATATATATATATATAATATTTATAATATATATATACATGATCAAAGTATACAACTAAATCAGTCTCAAATCTAACTATAATTATTTCCTTTTAGATAATCCTTGATCACAATAATGAGCAATATGAAAAATGATACTGCATGGTAAGTAAGAACGTTCCCATATAATTTTGTATTTCCAACGCAATAATCCAAGAAGATAAAGTCTTATATATATATATTATATAATATATATAATATATATATATATATATATATATATATATATATATATATATATATATATATCTTTATATATATAGTTATAATAATCTATAATAATATATATATATATTTAGTTAGTTATTAGGGTAAGTTAGTTAGTTATTAGTTAGTTAGTTACGTTAGTTAGTTAGTTAGTTAGTTATAGTTAGTTATTGAGTCTGTTTAGTTAGTTAAAAAGTAGGGTTAAGAGTGAGTTGGTTAGCTGATTAGTTACTTAATTAGTTAGTAGATTAGCTAGCTGATTAGTTTGCCAATTAGTTAGTTAATTTGTTATAAGGTTAGTTAGTGAGTGGTAGTTGGGTTAGTTGTTCATTGATGGTTGGTTATTAGTTATTATTAGTAGTTAGTTAGTTAGTTAGGTTAGTTAGGTTAGTTAGTTAGTTAGTTAGTTAGTTAGTTATTAGTTAGTTAGTTAGTAGGTAGTTAGTAGTTAGTTAGTAGTTAGTTATTTAGTTAGTTAGTTAGGTTAGTTAGTTAGTTGTTGTGGTTGGTGGTTGTGTTGTTGGATTGGTTTTGGTTGCTGGTTGTGTTGGTGGTTGTTGGTTGGTGGTTGGTGGTTGGTGGTTGGTTTCTGATTAGTTAGTTAGGGTTAGTTAGTTAGTTAGTAGTTACGAGTTAGTTAGTTAGTTAGTTAGTAAGTTAGTTAGTAGTTAGTTAGTTTAGTTAATAGTTAGAGTTAGTAGTTAGTGAGTTAAGTAGTTAAGTTAGTTAGGAGTTAAGTTAGTTGTTAGTAGTTAGTAGTTAGTTAGTTAGTAGTTATTTAGTTAGTCTAGTTAGCCGTTAGTCGTTAGTTATTAGTTTAGTTAGTAGTTAGTTAGTTAGTAGTAGTTAGTTAGTAGGTAGTTAGTAGTTAGTAGTACGTTAGTAGTTAGTACTACTACCATATCAAAATAGGAGTGTGGATAAATTATAAGTTAGTTAGTTAGTTAGTTAGTGGGATAGTTATTAGTTAATGAGCGTTGGTCTCGATGGCTTGTAGGCACCGTCCTGGTTGGTGGTTGTTGTTGGTTGGGTGGGTGGTTGGTTGGTTGGTTGGTGGGTTGGTTGGTTGGTTGCCGTGGTTGTTGTGGTTGTTGGTTGTTGGTTGTTTTTAATTATTTAGTTAGTTTTTAGTTAGTTAGTTAGTTAGTTAGTTAGTTAGTTACTTAGTAGTGAGTTAGTTAGTTAGTTAATTTAACTCTACTCAGTTAGTGAGTTAGTTAGTTTAGTTACTTACGTTAGTTAGTTAGTTAGTTAGTTAGTGAGTTGTGTTAGTTAGTTAGTTGGTTAAAATAGTTTGTTAGTTATGAGCGAGTTAGTTTGTAGTTAATTAGTTAGTTAGTTAGTAGTTGGTTAGTTAGTTAAGTTGTTAGTTAGTTAGTTAGTTAGTATTAGATAGTTAGTTAGTTAGTTAGTTAGTTACGTTAGTTACTTAGTTAGTTAGTTATTATTAGTCAAGTTAGTAGTTAGTTAGTTAGTTAGTTATTAGTTAGTTAGTTAGTTAGTTAGTAGTTAGTTATTAGTATTTAGTTAGTAGTTAGTTAGTGAGTAGTTAGTTAGGAGTAGTTAGTTAGTTAGTTAGTTAGTTAGTTATGATTAGTTACTAAGTTTCGTAGTTTTAGTTAGTTAGTCTGTTAGTTAGTTATTTTATTAGTATATATATTTAATATATATATATATATATATATATATAGACCTAATATATATATATAGATATATTATACCTATTATATATATATAGTTATAAAAAGGATGACAAAGCCAATGAAGTCATAAAGCTTATTAGGAAATATTCTAGATTATCGACGTTTCGAGCCGGGTCGTGGCTCATCATCAGGATACATGAGTAGACATATAGTTTAACTATAAAAACAATACATAAACAGTCTATATAAAAACTGAATATAGATGTAAAAATAAATAAAAATAAAAATAAAATTATAATAAAAATAAAAATAAAAAATAAAAATAAAAATAAAATAAAAAGAAAATAAATGTAACACAGAATGGACTAAGCATTATAATAATCAGTAAACAAAATAGTAACAGGGGTATCGTAATAACAGTTAAACTTAAGTTTAGAAGAATTTAAATTATTTGTAGTTTGTATTAATGGAAATAATATAATCAGAATATAAGGTTCATGCAATAATCCCCCCATAATAATAAGTTTAACTGTTATTACGATACTTTCTTACTATTTTATTGTTTACTATTTTATAATGCTAGTCACCCTTCTGTGTTATTTTATTTTCTTTTTATTTATTTTATTTTATTTTTATTTTTTCTATGTATAATCCTTTTATTTTTATTTCTTTATTTCATCTTTATCATTTATTACAAATAGTTTTTTTCATTTTAATATTCAGAAACGATCAAGTTTTCCAACAATCCTATGATGAGCCACGACCCGGCTCAAACGTCGAATCCTAGAAATATTTCACAAATAAAGCTGGAGGTAGAGACGCGTATGCAATCCAGGCGAGTTAGTCAGTCACGAGTTTTGATAAGGAACTGAAGAGAGTTACGGAAGAGATGCACCATAGGAGGAACAAGGAGCCGAAATGAGTCAAGGAGTAAGAAAGAATAGAGAGAGTGAGAGAGATTATAATAGAAGAGAAGGAAGAGCAGAGACATGAAGGGAGAAGAGGGAGAGAAGAAGAAGAAGAGTAAGAGATGAGAAGAAGGTAAAGAGAGTGATAGGTTAAGGTAAATGACGAGTGTAAAATTCATAGAATACTACTGAGAAGACACCTTATACATTTTCTTATTTATTTTTATACTATTATTATATTTATTATCATAATTATTCTTTATTAGTAGTATATAGTTATATATATTTATTATATATATATAATTAATATATATATATTATACAGACCTTGGCCACATTAAATTCTGTGTCTTTATATTTTGTTAATATTTTTTTTCAAAAATACATTTCCTAAGTGGGTTTGAACCTTACCCTTTAGAATGTTAAAGCCATACAGTTAAGGTATATATAGTAAACTATACCTTGTGATATATCTTATAACATTCCTAAAGAATATATTGTTAAAGGGTTCATAAAAACCAATAGGACTTTTGAATATAATAAAAGAGAGATATATATAGAATATGTTTCAAGCACAATAATTTTATTTATAATTAATTACTATTTTATGATTATGCATTATATATATATTATATATATATATATAATATATATATATATATATATATATATATATATATAATATATATAAAATAATATATATACTAATATATATATATAATATAATATATATATATATATATATTATTATAATATATATAATATATATATATATATATATATATATATAATATATCTAATATAAATATATATATAATTATATTATAGAATATATATATAATATATATATATTATATATATAATATTATATATATATATATAATATTATAAAATATACGTATTTTAGTTTCATGTATTGAGAATAATGTAATTCACTATGCCCACAGAGAATCGGGGGCCGGGCCAAACAAACCAGGGTGAATAATAAATCCATATAAATATATAATTTGTATATTAATATTATATATATATATTTATATATATATAATATATATATAATATATATATTATATAATATATATATATATATATAAATATATATTAGATATAATATTTATATATTATATATATATATAATATATTAGATATATATAAATATTATTATATATATATAATATTATATATATTATATATTATATATATATATAATATATAATATATAATAATATATATATTTTATATTATAATATATATAAATATATATATTATATAATATATTATATATAGATATAAATATATATGTAGTATCATATTATTATAATATATAATAAATAGTATAATATATATAATAAAAAATATATATTATAATAATAATATAAATATATATATATTATTAATATTAATATATATATTATATATCATATATATGTGGTTGTGTACATCATGTGTGTGTATCGTTGATCTTTTAACATATCCATAAAGTCTTTATAACACTTTAATTCTTAATATTAATTTAACCGGGTCACATTGCAATATAATGAAACATATCATAAACCTAATTTCATATAATTATTGTCTATGATGAAACTATAATATGTATATGGAGTGCTCATTAGAATTTGAAAGAGTGTTTTTTTTCACTATTACAAATTCACTGTTACGTTGTGATGCGTGTATCTATTGCCTATTGTCATAAAAATTTATCTTATCATTTCTTTGGCCAATAGTAAATCATTGCATATATTCAGCTCTCTTAAATGTTGAAAATAAATACATTCAGTTTAAGATAATGCAAAAAATAAGTAACCTGGAAATAAATAAAGGTATGTGATAATAATCAAATTGACACTATAAATATAATATATATATAATAGCTCTGCTCTATCAGATTCTGATTTAACTAAATAACCAAGTCCCATATAATTGAAAATAACTGTAGCTATTTTATAATCCTTTGCGTATTGAATGAATGATCTACAATATATGATTATAACATTAATGCTAAAAAAACATAAATAATACGTAGTAATATAGTTACATTTTAATTACTAGGGATAGATGGCCCAAAGAGTTAGACCTGTGATTAGGAGGAAGCAATATAATTATATAAATAATAATAATAATAATAATTAATAATTAATAAAAATATAAATAATAATTAATAAAAATAATAATTAAGAATAATATAAAAATAATAAGAATAATAATAATAATAATAATTTTAAAAATATAATATATATAATGATATATGAAAAATAATAAAATAATAATAAATACAGAATAATAAATGAATAATAATAATAAATCATAATAATATTATAATTATAAAATAATAATGAAATATTATATAATAGTAATAAAGATAATAATAATAATTATTAATAAATTAATATAAAATGTTTATTATATAATTACATATAATTATATTCAAATAAAAATATCCCATGTACCATAAAGTTTAATAAAAATAATAATAATAAATAATATTAATATGAACATAATTAATTAATAATAATGACAATTAATAATAATAATAATATAATAATAATAATAATATATAATAATATAATAATAATAATAATAATGAAATAATATAATAATAATAATAAACAATAATTAACAATGATAAAATAATAATAATAATAATGACTAAATAAATAATTAAATCACTATTAATGATATACTTAACTATAATTAATAATGAACTAATAAATATAATATAACATAATAATAATAATTAAATATTAATAATAATTATAAAATAATATAATTAAATAATAATAATAATAATAATTTCAACACGTGATATTGAGTATAATAGTTAAAGTGATTTAGAATATATTGAAGGTTCATAGAATAATGAAATAAAATAATTGTCCTAATATACATAAAATATAAAACTACCACGCGTAACATAGAATAGAAAGAAATTTTGAGAAGGTATTTTATAGTATTGCTAATGTAACATCCTTTTTACCATATTCTAAATGTGTAAATAAAACGTATATTCAAAAAATGTAGTTATTAGTACGGAATCCATTTATATGGACCAATTTCGATATTTCTACTGTCATTCTGATAAATAGAAAACAAATTTTATATGTAAAAAAGCTTTATTTAATTCTATATTTTAACTTCAATACGTAGAGGACACGAATGTACTAGTTAATTTTCAGAACGAACATGTTAAAAATATGAAAATTTAAAACAGATCATAATAATTTTTGTAAAAAAATTATACTTTATTATAATAGAAATAAAATTTTTAAGTATCTTTTAGTTATTTTTCTATAGATATTAACATAAAGATAAAGAGGATGGAGAAAATTTGATTAGAAGTGTCTACGTTATAATCTTACAGGAGTTTTTAAAAGTAATTAATATCATTTTATATGTGAACATTCGAAGTCCTAGCGCCCGAATTACCCGGAACTGACAAATACTCCTCTAACTTCCTAATAATAATTACTGTAAGGATTACTACCTGTATTCATCGCTTGTATAAATCATTATTTTACCTTTCGCAGCTTCAGGCTCCTCCCTATACTTGAAATAATAAATATAAACAAAACTTCCTTCGTATCCAAATATTATAGAATAATTATAGAAGCATCAACTATGCTCAGCTACACGTGGGCTTCCAATAACTAGGTTATGAAGCGAACGAGAAGTTCGACATAGTAAAAGGTCGTGGTCATAAGTTTCGGTCCTAGGTAGAAAAGTAACCTAGAGAGTTCCTCACTCCTTTGAATAGGGCTGCCGCTTGAGTGTGTGAAATTACTAATTTCATATATATATAAAAAATAATTATATTTGACCATACCATCAATGTATAAGGAAACCATAAGCTCATAGTATATATAGATCTTCTCTTTTAAAAACTGAAAATGTTATAGCAAGAAAAAATAAAGAGGAAGATAACACTTTAAAACTATAATTCTATATAAGATGCATATAAAGCAAATCCACCAGGAGAAGAAATTTATATTAAGATCTTAACTAAAAGCCATTTGAAACTGAACTCGTGCTTCTCTATTATTAACATAAAGATGCGCTTCAGTAATATGGTGAGTTAACGTATTATGACGTATGGTATTACCTAATTTTAATGTTCTGTAAGTGAGTAACGCCGTTATATACGGTATTACATACCTAGTTATGAACTACCCTCAACATTAGAGTATATTTCGCAGAGTGTAGAAGTGATATAAGGTCCGAAGTATAAAGATTATAACATTTAAAGAAAAGAACTACGACACAAAATCCCGACTAAGCAAAACATTTTATAAAAGATAATCAATTTTATAATATTTTAATAGGCTAGGATAAAAATATAGATTTTTATAATGAATTTTACTCCTCTTAGGAATTTTCTTAATACTAAGGTAATTCACATAACAGTAGATAAATATAAAAAATATAATTAAAATGCAAAATTTTTTGTTATACTTTAAATAACATACAATAGTAATTTTACTTTTAATTACTAACTTTTAAAGTTTTAATAATTTTAATAAAATGTTAATAACTCTTTATCTACACGGTTATATTAAGCGAAAATAATGTTTAAAATCTTATTCAGAAAAATTATTTATTTCGTTGAAAAATTCCTTAGACATTTAGGCTATCATATCATAAATATCTATTGTAAATCATAAATTTTTTTTTTTTAAACTCAAATGCTTCTTATTACTAATTGATTCTTCAGAAGATTGAGGGAATCTTTTTAACAGGATTGAAAAATGGAGCAAAATCATAGATTAAAATAAATGCTACATAATGATTAGGTTTTGGTAAAATTATAAACTAAATAATAATAATTAAAAAATTAATAGATAATAATAATATAATAAATAATAATATAATAATAATGATAAGAAGTCTAAAAATTAATTAAAATAATATTATTAATAATAATACTAAATAATTAATAATATATACAATAGTAACATAATTAAAAACTGCAAATAAGTACTAATATATATAATAAGCATATCAATATAATAATACATAATAATTAAATTAAATAAATAATATAAATTAAATTAAATATATAATTAATTAAATATTAAAATAATAATATAATTAAATTAATATAAATAATTTAAAAGAATTACAGAAAAAAAGAATGTATTTTTGATTAATATATATAATAATTTACAAGGTTGGGACAAAAATGATCAGTAAATATACCATAAAACTACCTTGGGTAAATTTAAATAAAATTCTAATCTCCAATGTGCGAGGATATATAAAAGTCGACTGAGACAATAAGTGAGTACAAAAAATGTAAATAATAATATAAGGAAATTATGATGGCGAAATGAATATTCAGTTTAAAGACAGCTTAAAAAAATAATAAATTAACTAAAATTAACATTAGATGTACTGAATTAACCCTTATAAAATTACCTTATGTTCTAAACATTCTCATAACAAAATCAAAATACTATTATAAAAAAATATATTATATCATTCTTGAGATTAAGAGAAGGACATATTAGAAAATATATATCCTAGAGTTAATAATAGTAATAAAGAAGGATTCATGTCAATGTATTGTAAAGTGGATAACTTTTAATAATAGTTGTTATGGACCTATTAAAATATTTTAGAGCTAGGAGTATTGGATACTAAACCTAAAATTTGCGTTAGTAGTCTAAGTTTATTAATTAAAGCTTACTTATGGAGCAAGGTTTGATTTACCATTTTATCCTGGAGATAAAGTTTTAACGACCGCTATTAGTGCTACGTTCAAATATAGCACATTGGGAGGACTGTACTGCTTCACTCGATCGGTCATGTACTAGCTCGTGCCATGTGAAAGCCTACTAGGCTAAAACGTAGACGTCATAACATTAACTAAACTTAGCATAATAACATATCCATAATGTTAAAATATCAAAAATATAAAATAAAATAATAAAATAACATGCATAAAATAAGTACTTATATAAGTTATAATTTATTATAAATGTGATAATAATATTAAATCAATAATTCATTATATAATTTATATATAAGTTATAAAATAATAATTTGGATACGATTATTCATAAATTTGAAAAAATTTATTATGTAGACTCACATCTTGATAATATGTGTTAATATAGTACTAGTATATAACAAAAATGAATGTACCCAACAATCAAATAAAATTTAAATAGGGACACTACTTTTATAATAGAGCTAGTTAATAAATACGTAGATCATAGTTCAAGAAACTTGAGCTTTAGAATTAAGTCCATCAAATAAAACAGTAATAACGCTAAGTGTATTTATGACGGTATTCATAAAGTGAAGGACTCTATAAAATATAATTTCTGATTATATCAACTTTTGAAATAGCTAAATAAGATTAATAGTGAAAGTAGGATAATAATAATATTAACAGTTTCATTATGGATGTAGAATAATTAATTCAATTATTCAAACATAATTTAAACCAACATCAGAAAAGGCACAGCCGATAAAATAAGAGGGATCACACGCAATTGTGTTAACTCTTTAATAGAGAAAAAGAAAAATCAGAAAAGGTGGACCAAAATTTCAAAACACTACAGTTGTTAACTATCATAATTTAAACCTAAATATTTTGGAAATGAAGGAGTGAAACATATAGTAATGCACTGTGAATCTATCTGATTTATTCTTATAGAAAAAAAAACAATATCGGATTACTCAGCGCAAAAATATAATTTATTAAAGACCAACGAGAATCACATACAAACATATGAGCCGAAAAATGAAAATTATAACAGTTACAGCACTAATCTTTTATTGACATGAACTCAGCCACATTACAGATTAATACATCGTATACACAGATAAAATTACCTGAGGAATAAAGCTATAACTTACTCAATATAATCTAAAAGTGATATAGAAAAAATAAATCTAACAACAAACCCCCATTACTCACACAATAAAATATTAATTATAATACAAGTTCAACTATTAAAAATTAATAATAAATAAGAATACAATCTAAAAAGGAAAGTTTATAAAAAAAAATAACTAATGGAAATAGAAATTAAATAGTAGAAACATCTAAATTAATTTCTGTTTTTATTTACAGGAAATAAATTAAATAAAGTAATATTAAGTAGAAACAAATAGTTATAAATATAAAAAATAAAAATAATATTAAACAAATGAAAATTAATTAACATATATTAAGATACCAATATACAAATAATAATAGCAAATATAAAAATAATAAATGTAATAAATATATAATATAATATATAAGTAATTAGAAGGAGAGATAATAATAATAATATCAATGAGAAGTAAATAGGGAAAATAGAAAATATAAAGAGATGAAAATAAAATAATGATAAAGAATATATTATTACATTAAAAGATGCAGAAACAAATATCAATAAATAAGATAGCAATAAAAGATGGAACATAAATAATAAAGAACATTATCAGTAAAATAAAATTAAAGGAACATAACAATATGATACAAAAATTTTTTAAAAGTTTTCCTGTCAAGGAATGAATATAAAAGATAGAATAAAAAAAATGAAAGGAATAATATAGGGTGCATGAGCATACAACAGAGTATTAGATAAATTATATTAAATTAAGCTTAACAGGGTATATTATAAGAGGAGCGAAATGTATTAGAAAGAGAAATAAAATAAATATAATAAAACAAGGTAAAATATTAATAAATTAAAAGAATGGAAATAATAATAGAATATATTATAACAATAACAGTAAAGAACAAAATAAATTAAGTTAAATAGATGAAGATTAAAATAATGAATAAGATAAACGTGGCGTAAAAAATGTAAAAAAAAGCCCTTAAGCGAACGTTACCTTAACTAAGAGCTGCAATGACATATGGTTCTGAGACAAGGACACTAAACGGAAGAAATAACACGAGAATAAAGACCACAGAAAAACATAAGGGTAGATATTATAAAAGGAAAAATGAAACAGATTTAGAAACAAATGATTAAAATATATAGAACATTTTAAAATATTATAAATAGCGAAATGCTGATTGTCAAAGATAAATAAATAACATACTATTATAATAATATTAAAGAAAACCCATAGAATGAAAAGATATAATAATGTAAAGATATAATAAAATATATTATTATGCTAGTTATCATTATCTTATAAGCATTGAATATTTTATTATAATTTGTTATAATTAAATATTACAATTAAATACTATTGAAAGGATCTGCATCAGGTAATACAAGCACTAAAATATTGATTTCAAAATAATATTTTTCTGATTCTAAATGGCAATGTATACATTAAAACCTATTAAGAAATAGAAATATGTTAAATAAGTGGCTGAATATTATTATTACTTAACATTAGTATTTTAAAATAACATTTATTACCTTTTCAGTATCCGACAGATAGTATTTCAAACTACTATACACTCTACTAAATATTTATTATTGAGACTTATTGAATATAGTAATATTATTGTTAAATTATATTAATTCTAATTAACATTAATGTTGGTATCTTTGTTATTAAAGGATGAAAATTGTAACTGCTATCCTGAATGAATATTTTTTTATTTGATTTGATTCGAAAATTAAAAATTACTAGAATATAAAAAAAATAACTGAAATTAATAAAGTATAGAACCTTAAAATAGAATAAGATATTAAAACAATGAAAAGAATAATAAGAAAAAAAAAATCACAAATTAGATTTAAAAAAAATTGAATAAATAAAAAATAAATTATACAAAACACACCAAGAAAATAAAATAGAGAACACTGGCTTTAATAAAATAAAGAATATGAACAAAATAATAAGATAAAAAGAATGAAAAGAGAGAAAATAAATACAAGATCACTGGTATTAAATAAAATAATGGACATAGAATAAATAAGTAAAAAATGAAAACAATAACACTGGTATTAATAAAATAAAGAACGTGATCAAATAATAAGATAAATAGAATGAAAAGAGAGAAAATGAAAACAAGATCACTGGTATTGAATAAAATAAAGGATATAGAATAAATAAAACAAACAATCAAAGGTAATGAAAACATGAACAATGGAACAATTAAATAGAACATCAAGAAAGTGAAAAGAAGGTCAATAGAAAAGCTAAATCAAATATCAAGATTAAAAATAAGGAAAACTGGAATTAATGAAATAAATAAACTGAACAAAATATAAAAAGAGAAAAAATTAAAGCAAGAACAATTATATTAATAAAGCAAAGAACTTCAATATAGAATAAGATAAAAAAAAAGATTGGAAAAAGAAAAAAAATGAAAACAAGAACAGTGGAAGTAATAAATTAAAGAACATTATTAAATAATAAGATGAAAAGAATAATTTGAAAGAAAGAATAGCAAAATCGAAAACAAAAACAATATAATTAATAAAATAAAGAACATGAACAAAATATAGGAGAAAAAAAGAAGAAAAGTACAGAAGATGGCCTACCAGATAATGATCAAGGAGTGTACTCTTGAATTAAAAATCACGAACATTAATAAAGAAATAAATGATGAAGAAAGAAAACGAAGAAGAAAATTTGTATTGATGAAATAACGAACAAAAAAGAATGAATATAATAAAAAAGAATAAAAAATAAAATAAATATAAATAAATGTAAATAGATGATAAAGATATTGTTAAAAATATAGAAATATAACTGATAATGAACAATTGAGGGAGATTGGGTGCTTAACGTGTACGAGAATAAAATAGAAGTAAAAGATGACAATACCATGAATCGAAAGGGAAGCAAACCCCCACACGCCTTTCCCTCATACCTTCAGAGCTAACCCGTTGTGGTAATTTAGAACTTTACAACACTACGACGGACCCCCACTATGTTATCTCGTCAATGTAAGGGTTCATCCCTGGGGCCAGATCCGCAACCATAATCTCACACAAAGCCACGCCACTCGCTTCTATTATGCTTCATTCTTCTCGCTTGAACCAAATTCACATTCCATTCCATCCAAATACTCCTTTACCGTCTCCATCCACCGTTTCTTAGGTCTCTCAGGCGGTCGTTTCTCAACACACTCACCGTCCTTTCCACATTACAAAACCATCTTAACATACTCTCATTTATTCTCTCATTCACGCCTTTTTTTCTTCACACGACAGCTCCCAAACGGGCTAATTCTCATTTTATCAATTTTCTCACTTAACACACCAATAAGATAATCCATCTAAACAGACTCCACCTTAGATTATAATTCTTATTCCACACCATAATTTCGCTGTTATATATTAACACTTAACAACATACCCTAATGCAAAACCCTATCGCACTCATGGCTTAGTCCATTTGTATTCACCAAATATTTAATTGCACCAGCAGCTTTCCTACTACACTCTGCAACATGTTAATTTTTCATCTAACGTATTGCCTAAATATTTAATTTTCGATACTTGTTCCATTTACTCACCATCCAGCTTGATTTCACACTGCAGACTACTCTTCACCACCATCACCTTAATTTTATTCTCATTTACTTTCAATCCCCTTTTTACACACTAACAAACTCTTCTACCGCCACACAAAATCAAATCGCACACAAACAAATCATCGATATAAAAGTATTGGAACCTCCACTCTCTTCCTTTCCAGTCATTCTAACAATCTTGCCACTCCTTTAACTGTGAACCCTCCATATACAAATTAAAGAACAGAGAAACTCCTGATCACTTTATTTTACATAAAAAATCCCCACCCACTCTACATTTCTATGAAACAATTCAAATGGCATACATAATTTTGATTCATTTCAGTGTTAACCACCAAATATAATTTAAGTTCTATAGGTATCCCTAATCGTTTTGGACATGAATTTAAGGTACTTCGATAATTTTGTCTAACTGGCATTTTCGAATTATTTGTTTATGTAAGATGGATCTACACATCTCTACCACTTCTAAACGCTTGTTTTTCACCAATCAGTCCTTCCAGTCACTCGACCATCTTTGCGGTTTACCTGATGGTATTCCTTTAGTTAAGTAATACCAAAGTGTAAAGGGAAGAAAGTGATTTTTTTTTAACATAAGGAATACCATAGGGGTAAACCGCAAAGAATGCAAGGATTCGGGGGTCTCTCGGCCTCCAATGGGGAGACGGGGGACTTCGTTCACTCTGGTCTCTCATCCTTCCGGTGGGAAATGGGGAATTTTTTTTTAATTAAAGATATTTCTTAAGATAATGGTAAAATATGTCAAACATTCTCTAATAAACATTTAAAAGAGAAGTGCTACAGTATCACATCTTAATATTGTTTTACGCTTTAAAATAATTCTTGCAATATAATTCAGCTTTAGAGGGGGCGAAAACCCCCCCCAAAACTCTGGAACCCAATTTTATATATTTTTATATTTTATATAATATATATATGTATATATATAATATATATGTATAATACGTATATATATATATTTATATACGTTATAATATATAGCTAAGTATAGTGTATATATGTTTTATTTTTTTAATTTTTTAAATTAATTATATTTTATAATAAATATATTATATAATATATATTTAATATATAGTATATAATATATACTATATATATATATATATTATTATATATATGTTATATATATAATTTATATAATATATATATATATATATATATATACTATATAATAATATATATATTATGTATATACTGTATAATTATATATATATTATAGTATATATTTACTATATTATATATATATTGATATTATCATTATTATATTTATATATAAATTTATATTCTACTAAATCGTAGTAATATTATTATATACTAATAATATATATATATTATTAATATATATATATAATATTATATATATATATATAATATATAATATAATATCTTATATTATTATATGATATAA
Organism: Trachelipus rathkii; assembly: GCA_015478945.1. NCBI lineage: Eukaryota > Metazoa > Arthropoda > Malacostraca > Isopoda > Trachelipodidae > Trachelipus > Trachelipus rathkii. Next base: position 38,875 of record JABUQX010098877.1, read on the forward strand.
TATTATATATATATATATATATATATATATATAATGATATAATATTATATATGTATATTTAATATATATATTTATTTTATTATATATATATTATATATAAAATATTATAAAATATATTATTGATATATTATAATATATATATATTATTTATATATATATATATAGTATACATATTATATATATATATATATTTAATATATATATATAGTATATATATAATATATATATATAATAATATATATATATATATATACTATATATATATATATAAATAATAGTAATATATAATATAATTATATAGTATATATAATATATATATATATATATATGATTAGTATATATATAATATATATATATATACTATATATACTATATATTTTATATATTATATATATATTATATTATATATACATAAATATAGAGCTAATATCAAATCTTTATTTTCTTCAAAAGACTAAAGTCATTTCTCTCATTTTACACTCACAAGACTACCAAAAATGTAATATATCTCTTTTTTTTTTCTGAAATTTTCGAATAAAGAAATTTTCACATTTTTTTATTATAATTAATTATTTAGAATTTTTTACCTTTTATTTTTTTGTATCTCTTAAATGTCGTAGAAGCTCTTTACACATTTTAATAGTTGAAGATAATTTTAGGAAAAGAAAGATAAACATAAATGCTATTAGTTTTATAATATATATATATATTATATATATATATATTTATTATTATATATATATATATATATAGTATATATATATAATTATATATATATTTATAAATATTTATATAATATATATATACTATATATATATTATATATATATAGAGTATTAATATTATATATATATATATTATATATTATATATACTATATATATAATATATATATATCTATATAATATAATTATATATAATATATATATTAATATATATAATATAATAATATATTATATTATATAAATATATATAGTATATATATTATATATATATATTTATATAATATATATAATTATATTATATATATTATATATATATATATATAAATATATATATATATATATATATAGTATATTAGTTAATATACTTATAATATATATATATAATATATTATATTATATATATATATAGTATATATATACTTATTATATATATATATATATATATATATATTATATTATGATATATATAATTACTATATATATATATGAATATTATATATATATAATAATATATATATTAATATATATAATATATATATAGTATATATCATATTATAATAGCTATATATATATTATATATATATATATATATATATTATATATATATATATATATATATATATATATATATATATATTGGAGTTGTAGCTCTAAACAAGTTTATATGATAAAATATCTTTTGACTGAAAATTATTTTTTGACATACCTCTTTTGTTAGTTTACGAGTATAGTCACCAAGTTTCTCAAATTTAAAAGGCATAAGAAACATCGTTCATTTCCGATGTTAGAGGGAAATATTTATACTCCTCTCACTCTATCTCCATTTACAATACTCATTGAGAAGATGCTTAGCCAAGCCTACAACAACTACAACTAAAAATGAATAGGGTTTCACCTGATAAAGTTCAAATTCTTATATTATTGCACCGTAATTTGTATATCTTTAACTTTAAAATTCATTTTAGGTAAATCATTATATTAGGTAATCTATTTCAAACTATTTAAATGAATTAATTACTATAACTAATGTCGAAATATGATAAGAACTTTTGTTTTATTAACCATTAAAATTTTCCATTTTAGTAGCTCCACCTGTATTTTAAACAAAAAAATTATTGAAATTGAAAATTGAACTAATTTTTTTTTTAGCATGCATCTGATTTTTTTGAAATTTTTGGACTATTTATGATTGTATTAGTTATAAACTTTAATTTAGAGCCTTTATTTATACCTAACAACTTGACGTCGGATCTCAATTTCAACGATTTAATTTGAGTGACTGTATCTAAAAAAAATTCTACAGCATCTAGATGTATACTACAGAGCTGGGGTTTATGATGTACTTATAGTAGACTTCTTTCATATTATCTGACAAAAGCTTAATTGAAAATTTACATTAATTTTTTTCCCTTTTCATCCGAATTTCTTGATATTTTTTAAAATAGTTTAAAATAATTGGGAAACTTACACAAAGTTTATTTTAGACTTTTTATATACAAGTATACAATAAATTTCATCTCTGATCAAGCCAAGTATAATGTGGTTAGCAAGCACTTTAATGAATTAAGTGATCAAATGGCTGGGTATATAAAAAATTTCCAAATATGTAATCAAAAGATTCTTAACTTTTTCAATTCTATCTTTTTTCCAAATTTCATAAAAATCGGATAAAGAAGTAAAATTTAGAGCAGGAATTCAAATTTTAAAAAAATTTGAACTTTCTTCAGAAAATTTGAAAAAATTTACCCCAACAGATTTTGCTGCTTTTGAAAAAAGTCATAAACTTTAATTTTATTTTAAGTACACACTTAAATGCTGTAGGGTTTGTTCGAGATTGATCCGCTCAAAATCTGAAATTCAATTAGATAAAGATGTGAAAAAATTGGTTAGATTTATAGAAACTGCTCTAAAATGAAGTTTTATAATCTGTCATTTTCAATCTACTCTGAAAATTTCATGAAAATTGGATAGAGAGTAAAATAACTAGAGCAAATTTCTAGTTTTGACAACTCTTCAGCTAATATGTAAATTAATATGTATTACATTTTTTTAATATTTTTTATGAATATATAATTGTTCGATAATATTTTCAATTCTCATACATAGTAAATTGCATCATATAATTAATGCAAATCTCTTGCATAAAACGTATTACTGAAAAAGATTTTATAAAGAATATCACGATGCATAAATTTCAAAGTCAAATTATTTTTTTAATATTAAAAATCTAAAAGGATTTATGAGTAATACTAAGAAAATTTCTCAAATATTTTATGATATTATGATATATATATATATATATTATATATATACGTAATGTAATAATATTATACATATATATATATATTATATATATATATTTATATTATATGTTTCTATATTTAATCATATAATAAGCTCTTTGTTTATATTAAAATATATATATTATATATTGATAAGTATATATATATAGTTATATATATAATAATATAATATATATAATTATATATATTATATAATATAATAATACTATACTTAATGCTAAGGCTACTTGAAGTAGTGCAATTTTCATTCTTTTGATAATATTTACTAATATAAGTATATATATATATCTATATATTATATATATATATATTACTATATATATATATACTATATAATACTATATATATATAGTTATATATATTTAATATATATGAATACTATATATATATATATATATATTATAATATATGTATATAATATATTGGTCAGCCTCCCGACAACAACATGCATGTAACAAAAAAAACTAAAACAGCTAAGATAAAGATAAATTAAAATTTTATAATCAGCGGAAGGAATTTTCATCAATCGCAAATAAAAAACTCACATAATAAACGCTCTTCTTCGAAAGAGGTAATGTACAGATCGACATACAAAATGCGTTCCAGCGAACCAACTGCTAAATGATAATGATCATTATTTGAGACTAACGAGGAAATCCATCGCTTAATGAGAGTTTAAGGTTCCAAAAATGTCACGAGCTTTGTTTCCATATTAACTAAAAAGAAATATATATCCCAAAGGGTAAACACTGAAAAGAATGGACGAGTAGGGGTTTCTCGAGAACCTTTACGTTGGACGGACGTGGAGGTAACTTCGTCCCCATACAAGATGTACACACTACTACCGACGGCTCGAAACCCTGTAAAAGGAAATAAAAGAAAAATTAAACATTTTCTCCAAGAAGACCTATAAAAGTAACAATATAGGAAAACTATATTTGCCTCGAGTATATACATGACAGAAATGGAGGTTAGAATAGAGGAAGGTCACATTCCAGCCCCTAAATTAAGATATAACTAATTATTTAACTGTTATTAATAAGTATTTAGAATAAAAAATTTTTATTTAAGTTTCATGGATTAGTAACAGGCGTATGACAGGATAAATCAAAAATACGATTAATGATTATTTTTAATGAGCTGTTTAATAGTTTAATTAGCTACAATGCATGATTGCTTTACGAGAGAAGCCGTAATACTCATAGAGATCATAATGAGTATACTATATAAATTTAGAAATATATATAGTATATATAATAAAGTAAATATATAATAGAATAATACTGTAGGTAAATAGACACTAACATACTCATCAAGACCGCGACTTAAGGGAGAAACGACAAAGAAAAGAATAAAATAGTAAAGCTAAGGTAGTAAACTAATATCAAGTCAGTTAAAAAATCCAATGTCCTACTAAACTAAAGAATAAATAACAGTTCAGAATAAGAGAAATATCCCTAAAAAAAATAGATGCGTTACTGAGGCAAATAATAGAAACTTAAATAGAGCTTAATAAAGATATATAACATTATACTAAAGTAGTACTAGTATATATACTATATAATAATATATGACCTTAAGTAACCCACTCAGACCGGAAAATCAATTTGTTTGGAAGGTTAGGTAATGATTTTAATTTATATTTATAGGTATAATAAGACAGATTAAAAATTTGATTTGCCCGTATAAAAGAGTGATCTTTTTATTTTTTTTTAGAGTTATCCAAAATATTAGAATTTATTTTAAATTAATTTAGACTATAGAATCAAAACTTAGAAGATAATATAAACTAAAATTACAAGAAAGAGTGATATATCGAAAAAAGAAGAATATAACTATATATAGAGTATAATATAAAATAATCGCTCAACGAAAAGGGCTGAAAAAAAAAATAAATATAGGGAGCGCATGCCGAAGTACATAAATCACAAACATATAAGCGAATCAATAATACAGATTGATTAATTTGGTTTTAGCCTATTGACATAAAGAACTGTTTTATTAAATTAAGAAAGCTCCAAATGGGAAATATAATAAAAAATAAAGATAAAACATAAGTAACATAAATAAGAATAATACCTAATTAAGGGGGGGTAAGCACAGTGATAAGCGAAGACTCCAGTATACAACCTGTGAAACTAGACGTAACAATACATTATTAATACGAAGATACGTAATTTAGAAATAATCTAAAATATAAACCAATAATAAAGTATATAAATAAAATAATACAGCATAGCCTATAATAAATATACTATACCAATATACTTATAAAGATATTATATATCTACCTATATATCTATAAATATATATAATATATTTATATATAATATATATATAAATTATATATATAATAGAAATTAATAAGATTATAATATGATATATATATATTAGTATATATATATAAAATATATAATAAAATATATAAATATAATATATAAATATATAATATACTATATTATAATTAATATAAATATATATAATATATATAATATATAGATAATAATATTAGAAATTAAAATATAGTTATATTAAATGTCAGAATAAATAAATATTTAATATAGATCTAGAAGATAATATTCAATTTAAATATGATGTATAACACTAATAGTAATATAAATTATAATAAAATAGAATAGTATATCAATAATAAAATAATACGTTATGCAACATTAAAAACAAATTAATATTACTATATATTAAGCAAATAAATAGAAAACCCTATGGCAGGATAAAGTAACTTCTAAAGACGACCACAAAAAAGTGTAACGACGAGTAAATCGTAATAGCGAAACAGCGGATATATACAATAATCGGTAGCAGTCAAAATAGGCAAACACAGATTAGCATACTACCAAGGTTTGGTAATAATTAAAGGCACCACTAACCAAGTGAAAAAAAAAATACATATAGGACTCACCAGCATAAGGAAGTTACCTTAAACTAATCATGTAAGTACATATAGATGATAAGTAGAATATAGCTCTCAAACAATGGCATAGTACATACATACATATGTATAAAATAATTATATATAAGAAAAGTATATATATATTAGATACTGAAGTTATTGCTAATTAAGAATTTCTTAGTATATGTTAAACTATATAATCGTTTAAATAATTAAGGCATCGATAATTAGTAAAAGTTAGAAAACTTCTATCCTCGATGATGCAACCAGTCACGTAACTCACACAGTCATGTTACTACAAATAATTGATATCGTACCAAAGAAAAGATATTAAAAAGACGTAATAAGTACTATCTTACAAAATAAAAATACATCATATTATAGATAATATATATCGAATATCCGCATAGTACTATTATAACTAAATAATTCAGCTAAGTAAGTATACCACATTAATCAAATGATTTGGCTGCATATATATCAATTTTCTTTTTACACACTTATTCATTATAATACTCGCTCATATGTGACCAGAGTGGAATCAATAAACTAAAATAAATTATATATTCTCACTATCAAACAATAAGGGTACTTATTTAGTGTGCTTATATATTTAATCTACTACCTCATCAATAACTACTACTTAACTAATGTAATCCTATATATATATATATATATATATATATATATTTTATATCATCTACTATCTATTATTTATCTTAGATATATTATATTTGTATAAATAAGACCTAAATCGAAGTTTACAAATAAATTATTAACAAAAACGCGCCTCATGTAATTAAATGACGAGTAAATGCATATTTAAAAAATTTGTTTAGAATTATTATTTATAGTGTTAATGTATACCTATAATAAACCTTGATGAAAATGTTCTATAATCTAAGTTGTGACATTGGGAGGGGGATGTAATAGTATGAATATATGGTGTAGGGTCTATGACGGCCTCTGTTGTGACAATGATTCAAATAAAAATGACTTAATTAATTATATATCTATTTGTCTACTATGCAGATACAAAAGCTTCTTATAGTAATATATGTATAAAAAATTAAGAGTAATTCCCTTTCATAATATTATAACTTTAATAAAATACTAGTTTGCATCCTAATACGTTTATCTCTATCTCTTTAAATTTTGAATTAGCTTCATAATGATATATTTTCAAATGGACATAAACTATGATTCTCTTATAACTTGTTAGATTATTCTGAAGCATTTAAAAATCATAACTTTAATTAATAATTATAAAATAGAAAGAAGGTATAAGTTATTCCATACTACTATTTAAACCAATGCGTTCAGAGTGATGACTTCTGCTAGATTACAACAGAAATCTATAGTCAGAATTTAGAGAGTTAAATAAAATACTGTAACCATCACAGAAGTGGACTAAGTGTCTGAATGAAAAATATTTAACACAAAGGGGAACAACGGTACATAAATATATAAATAATGCTATAATAATCATAACTTATGAAATTAAGCTATTCAAAAGAGAATGCTATACCTTAATAAAAAAAATAATTAGATTTAAAGTGAAACGATAAAAATGCTTCTCTTTCACCTACTACTAATATTAACACAGGTTAGAAGAAATAGTTTAAGCCATTTCACCATAGGCGTAAGTGCCTCTTTAGTATAAGATATAACAAAAAACTAAATTCTTCTCACCCTCCTCAAAGTGAAATATAATACACAGTAATATAATATTAACCCAATAAATGCACTTAAAAAAAACGTTTTAAATAGTATATAGATACAGGGAATTTTCATACAACAAACTTATATTATATTATAAGTACTACATATCAATTTATATAATATTTTTATTTCCTAAAAAGAATAAATATCATATTTTAGATTCATCCTTAAATCGGTAAAAAAGAAATGTGTTTATTAATTAAAACAAAAAAAAGTGACTAAATCATATATTAATGCTAGTAGTGTTCAGACAATTTATTACTGCTATTAACCATCACTCTACACTCACACACACAGGTAGCTAAATCTAATATATAAAAGCATAATATACGATATATTTCTCTGAAATAAGAAACACACACAGATGAGAGAATATATTGACACATAGAAACTCATAACCTTTTATTATAGTGTGTTATTGTGCTATGGCCAAATAATATTTAGTAACAAAAATAATATTATTAAAATTAATTTCAGACCCAGTTTTAGGGGTAGGCTCGAAGCGCAGGGGTGTATATTGGAGACGAAAGTATCCCCTATATGGGAGCCGAAAAGAAGACCCACGATACTGCATCATATGCGTAGTTCACCCATAATATGGGATTATTCCATTAGTTAGTTATATATATTGTTTTGGAATATGTATGAATTGTGAGTTTGTGTAATAAGGGAATTAATGTGATGATAGCCATAAGATGCAGGGAAGTCGGGTAGTCTCTACGGAAGCGCTTAGCACGTTGTTGACACGACGCAGTAAATGGGAACTATCGTCCCCACTTGTACCCATGGCATCCGAGACCCCCTAAAGGGTGGAGAATTATTTTATGTTTTTTTTATATATTTATTCCCGATGGAAAATTGAAGAAAAAAAAAAAAGAAAACAAGAAGTTAGACTCAAGCTCCGCTCTAAAGTTTCACAGGCCCTAAGAAATCATTTGTTTGTAGTCTGTGTGTGATGATCGTGTGTAGCTCGCTGATGAGGGTCTCCCCTAAGATAGCCCATAATCAGTGAACAAGTCTCTAGTAAAAAAATGTGACCATCCTAAAATAGAATAGTACATATCGTCAACAGTAATATCTGACAATATCATGAAGGTATGTGTTACATGTCATGATAAGTAATTATAAAGAATAAGGTAGCTGAATGTACAGTGTCATTAGTATAGACAGATGAATTGTAAGATGTGTGTGTTGAAGTATAAATAGTGAATATAAGTATTAAGAAAATAACACGCTTAAGTGACCACAAAGAATAGAATTATCGGTAAAGCCCAAGGACTAACGACCGAAATGAGTATCCTACGTCATATAGATAAAAACAAAAGGAAGTCGCATTTATCACGATCTTTTTACGATATGTCTATCGTTGTCGAAGTATACTTGTAAAAGTCCGACTTGTGACACAGGCCCACACGCAGTGGTACAAGGAGCAGCGGGTTCTAACCGACAGACGACATGCGGCAAGGGTTTAACCATAGCAATAAGGGAAGAATAGAGCTTTTCCCCACACGGCCGCAAAAGGTGGACGGGTATTAGGCTTATCTCAAGAGGCCGTGGGATTATGGTAGGTGGGATTAGCAGGCTGACTAGGTGGCGGGGAGGCAAGATGAAATCATATATAGTAACCAGTGGCGAACGAGGCGACGCGATGCAAAGCGGCGCTAGTGTAAATGTATGAGGCGGGAGCGAGTAGGCCACGGGGGTCGAACCAGCACAATGGCCCGCCCCCCACACAAAGAATTATGTCCGGTAGACACTTAGAGAAATTAGTTGAAGGAGGCTCATCCTGGATGCTCTCTGTAAGAACGAGGGGTGTATAAGCTCTACAAATATGCAGCAGTAATAAAGATCTTATATAAATATGTGAATATAAGACTCACTGCGAACGATCGAGACTCATCGCAGAGTATTCATCGGTTCAACATATCTAAGATAACAAATGAGGAGTTGGAAAACGATCTGAAGAAAATGCAAGCGAGAGCGTGTAGACTTCCAGCTTAATTTTTTGAAGAAGATAGGTGAAGGGATCTAATCTGAACTGATGTATGAAATTGCGGAGCGTACAAGAATTAACAAAAATTCAAAAAAAGGGATACAGACTCTCAGACTGATTGACCACTACACAAATACCAACAGAAGGGCATATAGTTAGACTACACAGTACAAGACAAGCTTCTTGCGGAGACCAAAGAAATATTGTGACATTAGGAATGCGGAGAAATAGTATGGGCCATAGCGCGCAGAGAGGTTTTGTAAAGACTTATTAATTAGCAATATAAATATAACACACACACATATAAAGAAATAATAGAGAAAAAGAACTAGAACAGATGTTTATAAATGAAAAATCAATCAAATATACAAAAGACACAAAGAAGATCGCAAAGCTGTATGAAATTAGATAAAATGGGAAAAATGGGAATTTAAGGAAATTATGAAGTAATCGGGGGCAACAAATCAGAAAGCACAAATATCGCTACAAACAACCGCACACATATAGAAAATTAAACTACACTTTCTATGTTCCACACACGAGCACAGTTTAAAAAGTCTACCGAAATGTATCCAATAGATGCGGTTAACGCCTCTCGGATATAGCAAAGATGAAATGCAATTTCTGCCGTGGATATTACACGAAGAAAATCTCGAGTAGGTATAAAAAAAAAGTATGATTACAGAATATTTAGACTTTGTGAGATGAACATCTGTCAATGTTTTAAAAAACTGTAACTACAGATTAAGAGACAAAAAATTATAGAAACGCGACGATTAAAAGAAGGACACTTATAATTAGTCTTTAGCCACAATAACAAATAAACGAATATATCTAAACAATAATGCAACTCCACAAATAGAAAGATGTTAATGATACTGAACTTTCAACAGCTACTTAACGTTATTACAGAACGCAGGCACGGCCCAGAAAAAGGTAAACCCTTCTGTAAGAGACAAGAGAAGGAGCACGGAAGAAAAGGTAAGAGATCGATTCTCTCATATCTCATATAACATTCTCTCACCGCAGTCACTAATAAATCACTACGTGCAAATTATACAATATATTGATGATCCTTGTACCAATCTTATAAAACGTAGGAAAAGGCATCAATGGAGTAAAAAATAATAACTATCTCCAAAAGCGCAATAACAAAATCTAATGGCAAACAGTGATGAAAGTTAATAGATAAAGATAGATAATATAAATATAACATATTATTAAAGATAAAGAAATTCGAGCTTAGATATAGATTAGAAATAGATTTATTTAATAAACTAATAAAGATTATTATATTAAACTGTCAACATATAGAATTATATAGAGTATATATTAATAATAATATATATTATAAGAAATCTATAAGAAAATTTTGCATACAATGGAATACTAGTGACGTAAAAAATTTTACAACTGTGAGTGTGCAATAGAATAATGAAGTATAAATAATATTAATAAATAAAAAGAACATATATGATATAAGATAGATATGTAGATATAAATAAGATATATAGAGAGATATAATATAATATTAGTATAATAATAATAAAAATAGAATTTTGTATTTCCTTATCCCCCCACGAAAAAAAAATTTCTGGATACGCCTGGAAAATAATAAGATATTACAATAGGTTAGTGAGATATGTATAGATATAATATGTAATAGGTGTAGATGATAAAATATATAGAGAGAGGAACTAGTATAAGACTTATGAGATATATATATCTAAGATATATAATGTAACAATATATAAGAGATATAATATTAATTAATTATATAGATTTTTCTTATTTCAGGGTCTATACAAACTAGTGTTCGAGTCAATGATAACACGTCAGCTAATAAATAGTATAAATAAAAGTATTAGTATAGAATAGAATAATAGATAATATAAATAAAAAATAATAAAGAATATATAATATAATATAGAGCAAAGACTTGTTTTTCAGAATTAAACAAGTAAAAATGTATTCAATTCCATAATTCGATAGTATACTATTATAAATTTTATAAATGACTTTATGCGGTATTATGATATATATTGGAGACGATAAAGTATTTGATTATTACTTATATATTTGCTGTGAAGCAATACCGGATGATGCAATTTACCTTAAGTATAGAGCATAGCAGAAAACCAGTCAATACCCACTCAACACTCTCTCAAACCCACTATATCCTTCTAGGGTTCTGAAAAATCATATACAAGCCTTATTACTAAACATATATTTTAATAAATAAAAATCCTCAATACCATGTAGTTTTCATACTAAACCCATAATCTTAAAAACTGACCTAAACATCATACTATAATCGCAAAAACTTACAAAAAACACTCAAAATGATACTTGTTATTCTTGAAAAGCAGAACTTTATGACATTAATAAATTGTCTAAAATATAATACTCTAACTAGGTAGAAGCTTTAATAAGCTTTTTCATTGTTCTTTTATTTTATCCAACATCATTAAAAAAACTAACATGTCGTTTCTGAGTTCTTCACACGAATTAACAGAAAGCACATCTAAACCTTTTATATATTAATATTAATTTCACTTCAATCCAACACTGGACTTTTAACTCTGACAAGACCGAAGACCTCTTATATATGCATATAAAAAATTGTATACTACCCTCCTCTCTCTCTCCCTCTCTTCTCCTCCCTCTTCTCTCCATCTCTCCTCTCTCACTCTCCTCCTCTCCTCTCTCCCTCCTCCTCCTCTACTCCCTTAAAATAAAATAAAAATAATAATAATAAATAATATATATAATATATAAGATATATAAAAAAACGTTTTTATTTATATGAACAAAGATTCTACATCACATGTTAACTGCAAACCAACTCACATGAGTCCTGTTCCGGTATTAGATTTTTTATAGAGGCAAGCAACCTTCTTAAAAAATCCTCAAAAAGACAAAAAAATATTATTCTTTAATTCACATTGACAACCAAATTTTTAAATGGCATTATTAATACACCTCTAGACACCAAATACGAAATTCCTCAGTCCAATATCTTACAGAAAATAATTCAGTAAAAAAAAAGTTACAAAACTAGCTCCTTATAATTTATAACCTACTTTAATATACAGAAATATATTAATATTTCCATATGCTTATCTTATTTTTTTAAGACCCTGCCTGCTTTTCTGCTAAAATAATGCTATTTTCTGTAAGTACATATAGCTATATATATAGTAATATAATATAATACTATAGATATATATATAAATAACATATATATAATAAAAATAAATTACATTATAACAATATAGGTGGAAAAAAAATTATACACATCTCACAAAATAAAAATTCTAAAATGTTATTCCTCACACTACTTCGATGAAACTATTTCAAAAACTATTCAACACTAAACAAACACATAATAAAATCTTAGAAATGAGGCATATTTACAATGTTTTAAACCCATTTTTTATATTAAACCATGCATTAAACAGCAAATTATAAACCAAATGATTTCTAAACACATCCCACCCTATTGTCACCCATACAAAAAATTTGCAAAACTAGTGCCGGAAACTTGGGTCGTGACAAACAAACAGATCAACAATGGTCAAAGGTTAACTTGAAAGAGACAGAGAACGAAGCACAATTTATATAATAAACACAGCAAATCAATGTTTCGATCACATCCTAAACCAAACGCAAAGTACGGTAAGCAATGCACACAAAAATTCTCCGTCCGAAGAAACACACATGAGCAAATTTCACAAGTAATCAACACGGATATTGTTCAAGAAACCGTTGTCTCATTGTTTTAGTTATTAGAGTGAACATAAGTAATCAACCGTCTTTACAAAAGACTCGAACACTTCAAAACAGCTCAGCAACTCAGAACAGACATTGCAACAGGGTCCCAACACATTAACGCCCATCTCACACTTCGCTTCTCAATCATTAAATCCGAAAAAAACATCCACAACTTCCCCAACCCCGACAACAACGTACTTCCGCAGATCGCAACATCCTACCATATTTGTAAAATATTATGATGAAAACAAAAAAATTACATAACACAGAATAAACACACCACCAAAAAGACCACTCTCAAAACACAAAAACTCGAACCGCGGCAACCGTCCCAATTCATACCGCAACCGAAACTTGAATTCAAACCAAATACAATAATCAAACAACAGCAGACGACCAGCAGACCAACAGACTACTTAAACAACACACAAAACACACACACACAACCACACACACACATATCATAAATATAGAAAAAAAATAAGAACGATATATTATAATATACTATATAAATTATATAATAATATATATATAATTATAATAATATAAGTAAATAATATAATTAAATATATATAATATAAAATAAATTACATATAAATAATAAGTATATAATTAAAATTAAATATATACTAGATAATATGCTATAAAAAAATATATATAGATAGATAAATTAATAATTTCACATCTAAAGTCAAGTCTGAAAGTAAAATAGTTTTAAATTGAGAACTCCACAAAAAATAACCAAAATAACAAAAAAAAAATAATAATGATCAAGATATTGAAAAAATGAATCAATTATATGCTGTTAAAAAATAATGTGATTATTATTTCTACCCATATTAATAATATAACTACAAATTTGTTTTTAGTATTTTAATTCAATGAGTTAAATTATATATAATTAATAGATATAATAAGAAAAGATAAATAATAAAAAGAAAGTAAGATAGACAAACTGTAAAAACATAAGTAATAAGTTAGACTCTATAGCATGATTTAGTGTTACGTCGTATTACACCAATAGGGTGTGAATAGGATATAAATCAAAAACAGTATTAGAGTTGACAAAAAGCATTATGAAGAAAATGCAAATAAAACTATTAACTTTGTAGGGAAAAAAAAAATCATACTTTTCCTCAGAAAATTTAAGTAGTATATGAACTAGTTTTTATAAGCAACAAATGACGAAAATATGAAACCGTTTTAAATCAGGTTAAAGGTTTAATTCAGCATAAATGAGTTCCTTAGTATAGTTATAATAATATATATAGGGCTCAAGTTTAGTTTGCGTCACAAATTCTATAAACTCACAACCCTATTTTACACCTAAAATATTTCCTAAAACATTTTTATTATTTCCCTACAATTTTTTGTTGATGTGTGTTGAACTAAAAAATATCTAAAAGGTTCTTAATTTGTCCCCCCTTTATTATTTTTAATATTTATTCTCTTCTTGCACGTTTCTTTTGTCTCTTTTTGTGTATCCGTAATAAAAAAGACTATTTTAATTCACATTAAACAATTACTTTGTTAAGCACCATTCCTACCTGTTAGAGACTCAACCAGTAAAAGACATTGTAATAAATAACTAGGCATAGCCTCTTTATAAACTGACCTCCAATATTCAATACCTCAGTTGATAGTTAATGATCCTACCTAACCGCTGACACGCGTGAAGAAGCGCCTCCGTCAACTGAGCACGCTACCTCAGCCCACAATCTAAAAACACACCCGCAAACGTTAGATATCCCCCACTCTATTAAGTAAAGTCTATACCCTTACAGACAGAAACTAAAAAAAATATACTAAAAATAAAAACATATGAGTATGTCTAGTTGATTTGTATTTGTTAACATCAATAAATATCTTGTATACTATCAAAAAAAAAGGTAGAAAAAGAATATAGAAAATAACTAAGTAAGGTTTTAGAGTATGAGTTAAATTTCCACTCTAAATATATGATTATAAAATTCATGATCTAAGGAAACATTAATAGGAAAAAACTTCTAAAATGACATTAATAGAAAAAATTACTAAATACAAAGAAATGGAAAAAATCTTTAAAATATATATTAATAGAAAAAGTTCTTCTAAATATTAATAGAAAAAAAATCTTCTGAAATACACATTAATGGAAAAAATCTTCTAAATTATATAAAAAGAAAAATTTATCTTTTAAAAACACTATAATTATAAATACAAATTTAAAAAAAAAAATCTTCTAAGACATACATTAAGTAAAAATACATGTTTAAAAAACATTAATGAAAAATATAGATCTTCTAAATACATATTAATAGATAAATAGGTTTCTAAATATATCTTAATAAAAAAGTTAATATTCTAAATACATATTAAGAGATAAATAGATTTTCTAATAAAATACACATTGATAGAAAAATAGACCTTAAAATAAATACGTTAAAATTGATCTTTTAAATACATGTGAATAGGAAAATAGATTTTATAAATACATATTGAGGAAAACTAGATCTAAATGCACATTAATAGAAAAATATATTTCCTAAATGCATATTAATAGATGTACCAATTATACAAACATTAATAGAAAAATAAATATTTTAAATACATATTAATAGAAATTAGATTTTCCAAAAATGTAGATTAGTATCTTCTAAAACCACAAAAATACTCAACATAATCTTCGGAAGTTGCTAATTATTATTTTTTACAATAAAAATTTAATACAAGATTTAAAACTAAAAAACCAGTGATGCTCTCTCCATATAGTGTTTTCTGAACCAAATTCGAAATAAGGAAAGGATACTGTAAAACATTTTTTGCAAGGCGACCTGAAAGTATGAATAGACGGGGAACCAGTGAAGTTAGAAAAAATTATGACTATAACTGCTTCTCCAAATATACACCTGCGGCCACGGCTCCGGCTCCGGCTCTGGATCCAGCTCTGGCTCCGACTCCGGCTCCGACTACAACTACGTCTCCATCTTTGGCTCCAGTTTTAGCTATACACAACTCTGATTGAAACTACGATCAGATCACCGAATAATTCAAATTGAGTTTAACAGCGCTAAAATTGTACACTTATCGTAATTAATGTGAGTTAGAGCTTAGAAGGTATAATGTCTAGTAAATTATTTGCTCAAAATAAATGTTTAAGAAATCTATTGGATAATTTGCATTTATCAAGTATATATCGTTCTCCTGTCACACTCGCTAATTTTCATTCAGCTCGGAATAGCTGCAGGGATATTAATTAACGAGCAAAGTGAACTTCCATAAAAGAAAGTGTTCTGACCTCC
>JABUQX010098878.1:0-12500 GCA_015478945.1 Trachelipus rathkii
GAGACTCGAAATTTTCAAAGACTGCTGTTATATTACATATATCTATAATAATAAAAAGTAATCTGCAACGTCCTTTCCCGCGCGCTCCCATTTTTAATTATAATATTTTATATGTTGATTCTGAAACTTTTTGATTGATCAACAGTCGACTGTACGGCGGAATCAATGTTTTGACTGTGTTTAGATAGATAATATATAAAAAAAAACGTCTCCCCCCCGGCAAGGTCTACGACTGTACGTGGGACCCTCGAGAAGGTCCGTGGGTATCAACGGGCCTACGACTATTCAGCTTGGCTGGCAGGCTATCGCGGATGGCCCGGGAAGCTTTCCCTTAAGTATGCAAGGCAACTAAATGTATTCATTAACGTCTGAGTGAGACGAAGCAGAGAATTTTAGCAGAATAGCTCACGTTTCTTTCCGTCCACCGTCAGTCTCGAACGGCCTCTCGCTTCCCAAGCGAATGCTCTACCACTGAGCTAGGGAGCGCTTTTGAAGATAAATATATATATATATAATATATATATAATACTATATCTATATAATATATATAGCTATATTACTATATTATATATATATTATATGATATATATTTATTATTATTATAATTATTTTAATTTATATATATATATACAGATATTACTATGTATTAAATGAGTCATAGGAGATTTTACTATCCCAATTCAGCGGGATTCGAACATATTGGACCCGCGTCGCAAGTTGTTAACAATACCGGATGCTCTAACGCACTTAGGCCATCCAGTCCCCATAAAAAGAGCGCTTCAATTCGTAGTTTTTAAAGCCCCGGTTTCTCTTCGCCATAATTACTTGAGCTATCAATAGGTGGTCAGTTGGGACTTGGTCTGCCCACTACCACCTTTCTCTTGCTAGGAATGCTGATGCTGCCTGGAGATGGTCGTGATCGCTGTAAACCGGCCTTCTAATTTTGGCGAATATACTGCAATTGTATGGGTAATGGAATGTCATGAGGAATAAATGTTGAGGAGAAGAGGAGAGAGGTGATGGATGTATTTAAAAAAGGGCCAATTTGATTTGCTCGCTGTGACTGAAAAAAGATGAAAGGAAAGTGAAAATGAGTGGTGTGGTTGTGAAATGTGTTTGTGTTGGTGTGGACAAAGGAATGAGCAGGGGAGAGAAGGAGTTGCAAATCTTAATTTGAGTGCTTGTGGTACAGAGCTATGGTAGTCTTTGTGTGTGTGAGTCCTAGATTCTAATGGTTAAATTTAAGTTTGAAAAAGGTTTAAACGTAATGTGTGGTTGTGACGTTGGTCCCATCTGAGGAAAAAGTTTGAAGAGAGTACTATTTTTTGGGATAATTCTGAATGATGTTTTGGATGGGGTAAGTAGGAGCTTCAGATTGGTAGTGTTGGGGGACCAGAATGGTTGGATAGGTGATCAAAATAGGGATGGTATAACACAGGTGGTTTTTGGGTGTGGAAGAACATGAGAAATGGTAGGAAGGAATTGACTCTTCTTGTTGAGGAGATGAGGTATGTTTGCAAGTAATACTTTCTTTTACACAAGATGTTTCAATTAAGTATACTCTCGCACGTTGGTGTAAGGTAGACATGGTATGAGTGAAAAGTATGATTGATTTTGTGTTGGTTGAGAAGGAGATGTTTATGTGTTGGTTGGATGTTAAATCAGTGCAGGAGGTTAGGAATGGGATTATCGGATCATTATGTTGTTATGTTTCTGTGTAAAATTAAGCTAGTGGGGGCTTGGATGGAGAGGAAAGTGATACGGAAGGAAGTGGGTAAAATTAAAAGTGAGAAGTTAAGCGAACAAGGTAATAAGGATAAGTTTGTAAGAGCGCTCGCCAAGTAAATCAGTTGAAATGTGAACAAGTTGAATCTGAAACAAATCTGGGAGGAATGAAGGAAGCATTTAGGCAGTGTGCAAGATAGTATGCGGATGTGCTTTAAAGTAATTTGCCGCCTATCGGTGGCACAAACGGTAGACGCGACGGGGTCGCATGCAAGCGTCGCCGGGTTCGAAATCTATGGTGAAATTACTTAGAAAGTTCCCTCCTTGTAATAGGGCTATGCCCGTGAGGTGTGAACTAAAAAAAAACAAAAAAAAAAAGGAAGTAAGAATGTTAACAGTGAATGGTGGAATGAAGAGGTGATGCAAGCGTTAAACGTAAAAAGCAAGCTTGGTTTGACTTGTACTGAAAAAGCAATGATGAAGTTTCAAAAGAAAGATGCTTGGTATTATATAAGGAGGAAAATACTAAATTGGTGCATTAACGTAGGAGAAAGGAAGAGGTAAATGAACAGTTTTGGAAAGGAGGATGAATGGGGACTTACAAGGGAATAGGAAGCTTCTTTCTGGAAGGAAGCGCGAAAGGTTAGAATGAGAATAGGGAATCTGCTTAGAATAACGAATAAGGAATGGGTGTTTTGTCACTGATGAAATGTGATGGTGAGGGGAGGGTGGACAAGACAGCTTCGAAATCTGCATAATATGGCAGTACATGAGAGGTTTATGTGAATGTGTGTGGGGTTTGATGGTGCAAGAAGGAATAGGTTTTTTGGGGATGAGGTTATTACACAGGATGAAGGTAATAGGTAGAAGTGGAGAAGTTGAAAGAATGGTAAATTGCAGGTATATCCGATGAAAAATTAATGGTGAACTATGCTTTCTTGACTCGAACCGTAGATGGACATTACATGGTTGTCGAAGTTTTGTATATAAGCGTTTATGGAGGGTTATAGTCCAAGGGATTGGAGGAGAGCAGTAATAGTACCCTACTTATATTACTAGGTAATGGGAGTTAAGGTGGCAACTTGTAGAAATTTAGGGATTAGTTTATTGAGTTATTGTAGGGAAGATATATGTTTGGTTGTTTTGGTCGAAAGAGTGCGTCGAGTGGACTGAAGGACTGATTGTGAAGAACAAGGTGCTGTTAGGCAATGGCAGAAATTTCTGGGCGGAGGATTGGGATTACCGAGCAAATCAAAAGTAATAAAAAAAATGGGAAAAAAAAGTGCAGCCTTGGAATGCAGAAAATTGACTGGTAATAGGTTTTATGGATTTGCAACAGGCGTATGATAGGGTTAATAGGAAAGCTCTATGGCAGGTGTTAGTGATATATGGTTGTGGGTGGTAGGCTTCTTGAATGGAATCAAAAGTATGTATGAGATAGTGAAGCGTGGTGTATGAATAAATGGTGTCAAAGGTGATTGGTTTAGTATTAATAGCGGAGTGAGGCAGAGATTTGTTATGTCTCCTTGGTTATTTCAATTTGTATATGGATGGGGTTATGAAGAATTAGCGGTGGGGTAGCAGGAAATGGTCTTAGAATGATGGAGAATTGAGAGATGAATGGAGGGTGCCTACCTAATAAATGTGAAAGATTTTTTTAGTTGTGGAGAATCAGGAAAGAAGTTGAGTGTGATTGGGTAGACGGAGATTTGGTTGGGTGTGTTATAAAGGAGGGGTTTGTAAGTAAACTAGATAAGAGTTAATAGATTATGGTTGTGAGTGCAGGACAGTGCCTCTAGTGTGAGTTATGTTGATGGGTGAGCCAGCTGGAACTAGTGTCTTGAGTATGTAAATATTTAGGGTATGTGTTGGATGAGTAAAGGGAAGGATGATGCAGAGTGTAGTAAGGAAGTTGTGAATCGGCAGGCAGGTTGCTGGGTGGCAATTAAATGTTGTGATGTAAAGGGCTGGTCTTGAGTGCGCTATGGTCTTATATGGGGTATGTTGTTACTGTGTTATTGTATAGTAGTGAGACTATGGTCTGGAATTAAGAAGTATAGATCTAAAGTTCCAAATGTGTTCAGTGGACAATCTTAGGGGATGCTAGGTTGTGAGAAGCAATTGATAAATGCGAGGATGACGTATTACGTACGACGTTGGTTGTGTGGTGTGAAGAAAGGGGTAAATGATGAGAATAAATGAAAGTATGTTGAGATGGTATGGTCATGTGGAAAGGATGAAATGATAGTCGGTTGGTTAAGCGGCTGTATAGTGTGAGTGTGTTGGGTACCGACCGGCTGGGAGACGAGACGAAAAGTGATTCGGTCGGTTGAATCGAATAGCTGTAAGGAGAGAATTGTGAGTTTGGCTAGAGGGGCGAGAATAGGGGCTAATGGAAGTGAATGGCGAGGTTTGTATGGGGGTTCATGGGTTGTGGCCTCACCCCTGGGCCCAAGGGAATCGATACTACATTAGACTCCGATATACCCATAGTGAGGGTCCGTCGCGGTCTCATGAAGCTTTAGGGTGGATTTTCTGTTTGTGACGAGTTCTCACTAATTAATGGTACAAGGAGGGGCGGTAAGGCTCGTTGCCTTTTCTCATTTTCGACTTTTGTCATAATTCTTCTACTGCTTTTTTCCGATGCATGCTACGCCAACCTCTAACCCCAGTGCTGGGAAAAGAGGTAGATAAGAAAGAAAGAAAGAAGAAAGATATATACGTATATATAATATATATATATATATATATATACTTTATATATATATTAATTTATTATATATACTATATAACTATATATTATATAGTATTATATATTATATAATCTATTAATCTACATATATACTACTCTATTCATTACTACTATATAATATTATATAATATACTATATATATATATAATATATTATATATCTATTGCTATGTGACATTCCAGTGCCTAATGTTCGCCTTTTCTACATGTTGAGTTCATTATTCTTTCACACTCATCCTCTCAGAAACATTCTTATAATGACACACGCTTCATCACATATCATATACACTATACTTATATCCACACCCCTTTCCTAGACAACATCTTACAGATCCTACTCCTTATATCCCCCTTGTGTGGGGGAGAAAGAATTTGCCCACATCGGTATGTCCTGCGAGTCGTGAAGGCGACTAAGGGATCATGGTAGTTGAGTTGGCTGCCAATACATTATATTGTCCGAGGAATGCTAAATTTGCATGCCCTTCGGAGGTGGCGATCGCCGTTGTTGAATCGAATAGTGTATGGAATGGAGAGGAATTAATGCTTGGGAAAGACAGGAGAGAGGTGATGGATGTATTTAGAAGGGGGCAAATTTGCTTCTTGCTCGCTGTGACCTTAAACAAGTATGAAAGGAACCGGTGAAAATGAGCTTGGTGTGGTGTTGAAATGTTTGTGTCTGGTGTGGAAATGATACGAAGGGGGGGCAGAAGGAGTTTGCAATTTTGATGGTGACCTGTGGTACAAAGCTATGGTACACTTTGTGTGTGTGAGTCCTAGAATTCTAATGGTTAAATTTAAAGTTGAAAATTTCCAAGGTCTATGTTGTGGTTGTGACGTATGGCTCCCATCCTGAGGGCCAAACGTTGAAAAAGCACAGTAACGATTTTTTGGGATAATCTGAATGATGTTCTGGTTGGGGTGAGTAGCAGATTGATTTGATAGTGTTGGGGGACTGAATGGTCTGGATAGGCTGATAAAAAAACGGGATGGTATAAACAGGTGGGTTTTGGGGGTGTCGGGAGACTGAGATGGTAGAACGGTGTATTTATTTCTGTGAAGACGAGAGGTCATGCCTGTGCTGTATATACTTTCTTAACAAAGAGTTATTCCATAAGTATACTAGAGTTGGTGTAGGTAGAAGATTTGGATGGTCCCGAAGTGAAAAGTATGATTCGCTTTGTGTTGGTGAAGAAGGAGATGTTGAAGTCTGTGTTGGATGTTAAATCAGTGAGGGGTTTAGAATGGGATTATTATCGGATCATTATGTTGTTTATGTAAATTAAGTTAGCTCGGGCGGCTGGATTGAAGGAAGGTGGATACGGGAGGAACGTGGTAAAATTAAGAGTGGACAAGTTTTAAGTGACAACGGTATTATAAGGAAAGTATATACAGAGCGCTTCGCAATTAAATCAGATTGATTGTGACAAGTTATAAAACTGAACTAATATTGGGAGCAAGATACTATTTATAATATGAACATCAGTACATTTCTTTTGGACAACTACTAATGTATATAAGAAATAATAATATCATTACATAGGAAAATGATTAAAAAATAAAATATCATATATAATATGCAAGTTTAAAATTTTCAAGTTAGCAAAGATGCAGTCACAAATCACTGGTTTAGATACGCTGCACCCAGTACAAGTACTCCAAAATGTGCTTCAAAGTACAGATTAATACAATGAAATATATATATATATTATTACTATAATACTAATCCTACTAACTATTATAATACTATATATAATATCATATATATTATATATAATATTCTTTCTTTCTTTCTCACTTGCCTCTTGTAAGCCGCAAGGATTGGGGCGTAAGGTGCTGTAAAGCTCGCAAAGAAAGCAGTAGGAGAACATGACAAGTCGAAAAGAAAGCCAGCTTACGCCCTCTGTACCATTAATTAGTGCGAGCTCGTCACAGACAGAAAAATCCACCCTAGAGCATCATGGGACAGCGACGGACTCACTATGGTAACCATCGTCATGTAGCGGTTCATCCTCGGCCCAGGTGGGCGCACAATCATGCCCATACAAACCTCCCTGCGCATTTCCTCTGCCTTCTATGGCACTTTCTCCTCTCTCCGCTACTTCCCCCCTAGCCAAACTCATCTCACTTCTTCTCCTTCTTGCAAATCATCTCGTCTAACTGCTCAGACCTCAATCCAACTTTCCTCCTATATCGGCTTCTTCCAGCTCCGGCTCGCGCTTCTCACACCCCACTCCACCCCCACTTCATACCAATCCCGCTTATCACGAACCTATACTATGCGATATCATCCCTTTCCACATGACAACCATCCTCAACATACTTTCATTTATTCTCTCATTTCACCACCTTTCTTCCACACAATCCACCCTACTCTCTAATAACGTTTCATATATCCTCTCTTTATCAATTCTTATCTCACACCTAGCACACCCCTAAGATTATTGTCCCATTCTGAACTACATTGAACTTTTAGCATCTAATAACTTGTAATTTCCAGACGCATAGTCCCTCACTACCATACAATAACACAGCGTAAACACAACATACACCCCTCATCGCCTCTAGACCCCTAAGCACACCTCACGAATCATCTACGCTTCCTTCTCTGCCCATTCGGACTCAACCCGATTTAATTGCACCACCCCAGCCCCCTTCACTGCCATTTCAAGACAACTTTCGTACTTACATCTTCTGCATCGTCTCGTTCCTTCTCATTACCACATATACCTAAATATTTAAACTCAGACACTTGTTCTACGCTGCTCACCATCTAACGATAAACTTCAAGCACTCAGAGGATGTGTCCCTCACCTCACAACCATAATGCTTACTCTTATCCGTTTACTTTCAAGCCCCTCCTTTCCACACCCTGCCAAATCTCTCCTCTTCTAATCCTCTCAAACTCTCTTCGTATTCGCCCGTACATCAGTAACAAATCATCCCGCATATAATAGGCTAGGTCGCATCCCTCTCACTTCATACCTCCATTCTCCCATTCCTACACCATTTCCTGCCATCCCTACATCGAATTCTTTCAGTAACCCCATCCATATACCAATTGTAATAACCAGGAGACATCAACACAGACCTGTCTTACCTCTCGATATATTCTTAATCCTTAAACATCACCATTGACACGTCCCATTTATTCTTACACATTCGTCTTCACTATCGTCATTACATCACTTTTGATTCCATTCAGAGCCCCTACCCCGAACACCATATAACTCACTAACCCCTTTCACTGCAGTAACCACGCTTCCCCTATTATACTTATCTGGATACGCACTCCTGTTGCAATCCCATAAACCTAAATAATCATTTATTCTTCTTCTCCTCATTTTCTCAATCATTTGTTTCATATGTAAGATTTGCTCACCGCATCCCTCCTCCCCACTCCCTAAAACGCAACTTCGTTTTCTTCACCCAATCAGTCCCTCAGTCACTCGACGCACTCTTTCGACCAAATAGGCAGCATATACTTCCTACACAACACTCAATCAACTTACATTGCCCTATAATTTTACCAGATTCCCTTTTCATCCCTTCACCCCTTATACAAAGGGTACTATGTTCACTACCGCTCTCTCTAATCCTTGGCACAATATACCCTCTCCAAAAGGTTTCTTATTACACATTCCAATACAATTCAATCACCATATCTGCTCCGCTCTTGATTCATTTCACTGTATCTTCTCATCTATACTGCAGCTTTACATTCTTCAATCTTTTATCAACCTACCAATTCTTCCTCCTTACTAATAACCTCATCCCAAAATACTTATTCCTTCTTGCACTATCAAAACCGCACACATTTCACTAACCCCTCATCATTACTGTTAATATTGTCAGATTTTCGAAGTGTTTCTTTCCCACACTCCCTCACAATCATTCTCATCAGTTCCCAGTAATAGCAACCATACCCTATTGCATCTTTCCTAACGCAGATTTCTCCTTTAATTCTCCATTCTTACTTCGCGTCTTCGCTTCCAGAAGAGCTTCCTACTCTTCCCTTGTATGTCCTCTTCACTCCTTCAAACTGTTCATGCTATCACCTTTGTCTTTCCTCCTACGTATACCCCTTTTAGTATTTCTTTCTCTTATATAACTTCCAAGCATCTTTCTTTGGAATCTTCATCATTTGGCTCTCTCTAGTAGCATTCACCCACGATTCTACAAGACACAAATACTTCTCTTCTATCACCTCTTCATTCCAACATCATTCGCTGATCTTAACATTCCTTATTCTCTCCCTTACCTTATAGCAATCCACCACCACTTTCTTTTGCACTTCAGCTAAATTTGCTCCTCTCATTTGCCCCAGATTTGCTCCAGTACTTCATCTTGTTTCCCATTCACCGTTTACTAGCGAACCCCGCCTTCTTACATACCTTCTATCCTTAATTTACTTCGTTGCATCATTTTATTACTTCTAATCTCTTAATTTTATCCTACTTCTTTTGGTTCACTTCGCACTTCTCTCCTCCAAGCCCCCCATAACTTAATCTTTAACATCAGAAACATAATGATTTCGACTAATTCCCATCTCCTAAACCCCTAACTGATTATCCAACACTATAACTTCAACTCTTCCTTTCTTCACCAACACTACAAATCAATTCATACTTGTTCACTTCGATACCATCTCTACCTACACCAACTCTAGTATACTTATGGAACTCTTGTCGTTTAAAGAAAGTATTACTCTCACACATACCTCTCTCCTCTTCCAGAAATCAATCACCTTCCTGTCATTCTCATTTTCTCCCGACACCGCACGCACCAACCACCTGTTATACCATTCCGCTTTTTTTTGAATACACTCTAATCCAACCATTCAGGTTCGCAAAACATTCATCTGAGCTCCCACCAACCCCATCGCAGAAGCCATCATTCAGATTATCCCACAAAATCGTACTCTCTCTTCAACGTTTCCCTCAGATGGACATACGTCACAACCACACATACCGTGACCTTTTCAAACTTAAATCTAAACCATTAGATTTCTAGGACTCACACAATCAACAGTCTACAATAGCTTCATACCACAGGTCACTCATCAAACGTTGCTAACTCCCTTCTCTTCGCTTCTCAATTCTCTTCACACCAGCATCTGCACCAGTGCAATTTCACATCACACCACTTATTTTCACTTTCCTTTCCTCTTTGTTTTAGTCACAGCGAGCAAACTCAATTTGCCTTTCTTCTAAACTACATCATCCACCTCTCCTCCTCTTTCTCCTCACTTTATTCTCTCGACATTCATGTACCGCATACCGCTTCATATCAATTCCTCGCCGAAAGTATAGAAGGTCCGTTTTTTACGGTTAGGCGCGATCACGAACGCTTTTCCTCACGAGGCCTGCATTAGCATTCCTGGCAACAGATAAGTGGTAGGTAGGCAGCCAACCCAACTACCATATATATATATAATATATAATATATATATATAAATAATATATATAATATAATATAATATATAATACTATATATTTATATATATCTATATATTATATATATATATATATATATATACATATATACTACTAATATATATATATTATAATATATGCTAATGCAGGCTTCGACGAGGGTCGTGATCGCCGTAATACGGCCTCTATCTTTCGGCGAAATTGTAATGAATCGTATGGGTACATGGAATGGTCAGAGAAGTAAAATGTCTGAGGCAGAACGCCAGCGCCAGAGAGCGTCATGGTGTCAAATCTTAGAAGGCGCAAATTTTCGATTTGCTCGCATGTGTACTGAAACCAAGATGAAGAAACGTCACCGAAAGTTGAGTTGTGTGGTTTGTGAACACCTGTTGTCGTGTGTGCGGTGTGGGAAATGAGAGAGAGGCAAGAGAGAGTTGCATGTTACTGATGAAGTGACCTGTGGTCACGAAGCGTTATGGTAAACTTGAATGTGTGAGTCTAGAATTCTAAAAGGATTAAATTTAAGTTTGAAACAGGTCAATGTACTGTGCTGGTCTCGCTCGAGTATGGTCCCTCTGCCAGGTGAACACGTCTGAGAGAAGTAGATTTTTTGGATACATCTGATATGACTGTTCTGGTGGGGTGAGTAGCGAGCTTCAGTTGATGTTTGGGGGCACTGAATCTGGTTGGATAGGTGATCCAAAAAGGGATGGCTATAACAGCGTGGTCTTTCGGGCGTGGCGGAGAAAATGCGAGATGGTGGCAAGTGACTGGATTTCTCGTGCACAGAGCCAGAGGTGTGTGTAAGTCAATCACTTTCCTTTTAAACACAAGAGTATCCTAAGTATACTAGAGTTGTAGTAGGTAGAGATGGTATCGAAGTGAAACATATGATTGATTTTGTGTTGGTGCAAGAAAGGCAGATGTTGCAGTATGTGTTGGATTTAACTCAGTTAGGGGTTTAGGAATGGGATTATCCGGATCATTATGTTTGTTCTATGTAACAATACGTAGTCTGGGTCGGCATTAGCGATGGAAAAGGAAGGTCTCTTAATCGAACGGAAGTAGGATAACAATTCAAAGAGTTGAGAAAGTTTAGTGAGCAAGACACATAAGGATAAGTTATGTAGAAGCGCTCGCTAGTAAAACGGCTTTGAAATGTGACAAGTTTGATAACTGAACAATTCTTGGCGGACAAATGATGGAAGCAATTGTTAGTAGTGCAAAGGGAAGTAATGTGGATGTTGCTAAATCGTAGGAAGTAATGAATGTTAACATAGATTGGTGGAATTGAAGAGGTGATGAATAGCGGTCTAAAGGGTAACAAACGAGCGTGGTTGAATGTACTAAAAGCAAATGATGAAGACTCCAAAAGAAAGAGCTTGGAATTATATTAAGGAGGAAAAAAGAATACTAAAAGATGCAAACGTAGGAGGAAAATAAGAGGTAAATGAATTCAGTTTGGAAGGGGGTATGAGATGGGGACTTACAAGGGATGGAATGCTCTCTGGAAGGAAGCGCGCGAAACCGGTAAGAATGGAATACAGGGGAATCTGCTTAGATATAATTGAATAGCAGATTGGTCAGTTTTTTTCTTCTTTTTGTAACTGATGAAATGGGTGTGAGAGGAGTGTGGAAGAAACACTTCGGAAATCTTGCACAATTATTAACAGTAATGAGAGGTGATAGTGAAATTGTGTGGGTTTGATTTGATTGGGCAAGAAGGAATAGGTATTTTGGGTTGATAGGTTTTACTTGTAAGGAGGTAGATAATGGGGTGAGTTGGAAAAAGTTTGAAGAATGGTAAATCTGCAGGTATAGTGAAATTACTGGTGAATGATCAAGAGCGGAGGCGCAGATGGTGATTGATTGGATTTGGAAGTTATGTAATAAAGCGTTTATAGAGGGTTATAGTTTCCAGGGATTGGAGGAGAGAGGTAATAGTTACCCTTATATAAGGGTACAGGGAATATAAGGGGAACTGTAGAATTATAGGGGAATAAGTTTATTGAGTGTTGTAGGGAAGGTATATGCTGTATTTCTTGGTGCGAAAGAGTGGGCGTGAGTGATGAAGGACATGATTGGGTGACAGAACAAGGTGCGTTAGGGTAGTGGTAGTGAGGATGTGTGGCATCAAACTTTTTACCATTGGAAACAATGATTGACGAAAATGAGGAAGAAGAATAAATTTGTATTTAAGGTTTTTGATTTGCAAGCAGGCGTATGGATAGAGTTCTAATAGGGGAAGGTTGTTTATGGCAGGTTGTTAGTGTATATGCGTGTTGGTGTAGGCTTCTGATGGAGTCACAACCGTATGTATGACGATAGTGAACGGTGTGTAAGATAAATGGTGTCAACGGTGATTGGTTTAGGATTAACAGCGGAATAAGACAGGGTTGTGTTTAATGTCTCCTTGTTATTCATTTGTATATGTATGGGGTTATGAAGGCAATTCGAGGTGGGGAATGGCAAGGAATGGGTGTTAGAATGGTGGCAGAATGGAGATGAGCTGGAGGGTGCCCTACTTTATTATGCGGATGATTTGGTTCTGTGTGGCGACTCTGAAGAGAGTTTGCGAGGACTGGTAGAGAG
>JABUQX010098878.1:17500-50617 GCA_015478945.1 Trachelipus rathkii
GTTATTATCCAGTTTAGTAATGTTTTTAACACAGGTTTGGAAAAAGCCCCCGAGTTTGAGGGAATGTGATTACGTGCTGGACACCACCCCTCGTTCAACTATATTCTTATGTCTTAATACTAGCACTTTCCTCAGTGTTGGAAGCAAGCACATGTCAACCTATTCCGAAAAAAAGGATGCAGCTCTGATCCTTCTAACTTCGCCCTATAGTCTCACTTGTATTCTATCTAAGATCTTTGGAAACCCTTCTCATCTCTCACTTCTTAGACCATCTGGAATCTCATTCTCTTCTTTCGATCTCGCTAGTACGGCTTTTTGTGTTCAAGGTCTACTGGCGATATCCTTTCCTATTTAACCGATTTATGGTTTTTTCTGCTCTTAGGAACTACTGGCAGACTTGCGTAGTGGCGCTTGACTATGCCAAGCATTTGACATAATGGCACGATCATTGTCTCCAAGTCCCCTCCTTTCCTCCTTTCTTTGCTACTTATGTTTAGCTTTCTTCAAGTCGCTAAACATCGGCTATGGTTGATGGAGGCGACTTCTTCTTCTTTTTCTGTCAATAGTGCGAGTTTCCTCAGTGGTTTCGTCTCTCTCCTATTTCTTCCTAACTTTTCATTCAATTGATCTTCTCACCTGCACATCTAACTCTAATACTCACATGCCGATGTACTCGACCCTTCATTCTTACTCATTTCATTCTGCTCCATCTTTTTTTACTTCTAGAATTGCCTTTCGTCTTAATCTTTGCGGATTCTATTCTCACTGCTAGATAGAATTTGCGGGTGGGTCGTCTCAACCTTGTGGAATTCAATTCTTTAAAAACTCCACTTCTACAAATCTCCCTCTCTAAAATCTCTTCTAACTTCGCTATCTCTTTCTGACGGTTTCTTTCGTCTCTCACTGTTAACATATAAACATCCTTGGCCTTAACATAAAAAAAATGTCTTGAAGGCTCACATCACAACGGTTTTTAGGGCGGCCTCAAGAAACTGGGAGTTCTTCTTAGACTGCGAGACTTTTTTCTCTCTCATTCACTCCGCTATAGCAAGGGGTCTCATCCGGCTTGTATAGAGTATGTTCTCCATATCTGGGGGGCTCTGGTTTCCCCCGGCTTTTGGACAGGTTCGAGTCAAAAGCCAAAAGGCTTATAAACTGTTATGTACTTTCCGGTTAACTTGAACCTCTATCTTTGCGGCGCGATGTTGGTGCTTTATCTCTTTTCTATACGTATCGCAGCGGCAGGTGTTCGAGAAACTTACCTCGCGTACGCACCACCTTTACGCGCCCCCTAGTAAGCACAAGGGGTGCTGTATCTGCGCACGAGTCTTTTTTGTGTAGATATTGGTAACTCCAAGGCTAGTTTGCTGGGGTGTTTCCTTTTTTCCTTCCACCACTGTCTGTGGAACCTCTCTTCCATCTTTTGTTGTTTCCTGCTGAATTTAATCTCCTTACTTTAAAGCCTGCGTCTATGTTCATTTGCGTAATTTTGGCGCTAGCGATAAAATTTTGATGGGAACATCCCTTCTTCAAATGGGACTCCACCCATTACCGATGGTGATAACTTTAAAAAAAAAAAAAAAAAAAAAATTGAAGACGTTAACATTAGACGATTAAAGTAACTTCCGCTACAATTTTACCGATAACGCTTTCAATGATTAACCGCCATAAGTTTTTCGTTAACGATTAAGAATTAACGACGTTTACTTTCTCATTAACGTGCAGCACGCTTTGTGTATATAATATATTATATTATATATATATATATAATATAATATATATATATATATATATTATATATATATATATACTTATCTATATATATATAATATATTATATATATATATTATATATATTTATATATATATATATATATATAATAATATATATATATATATATATTATAATATCTATATATATATATATATATATACAGTATATAAATATACACGTAATGAATGATGAGGGCTTGAATAGAACATAAAAAGTAACAGCAAGTTTTGTCCAGATTTTTTTCTGAGTTCAGTTTTTTTTCATTGTGATCTTAAAATTTAAAGTCATTCTTAATTTTTTTAACAAGTTATTTTATTGATCCTTTATTTTATTTATTATTTTAATTTTCATTATTTATAAGTTTTATTATTATTTTTTCTTTCTATATTATAGATATCTATAAATATAGAGGTAATATATATATATATATTATATATATTATATATATATATATATTATATATAATATATTATTATATATTATATTATATATATATATTTATTATATAATATATATATATATATAAAGTCCAATAAAAGTGTAAATATTTGATATCGCTATAATAAAAACTTCAGTATAAATTTGTCTGACTTACATAAAGTTTTCCTAATGATTATGAGTGTTAATTGGGAAGTGATGTCAAAAAGGTAAGGAAGAATTGGTGAGTATCATACGAAAGAAGTGAAATAATTGGTACTTTTACCATCGTGTTTTCCTTTGATCCAATAGAAGTTATTATTCAACAGGTTCCTGGTATTGTGTGAGTTGGTTGGATCAGGAGTTGGTCTGGTTATCCCAAAAGAGGAGTGACTGCACTAAGGCCGTTACGCTTCCACCAAACTAAAGTAGGAAATTCGTTCACCAGAAAGAAATCTGAACACTGCAAGTTGACCTCATTTTTCAGAGCCAGATTCTTTCCAGAAGAAGGTCAAGCCATCTAGACCAACGCAGGTGAGCTTTGGCTTCTCTTAATGTGGTTGGACAAAAACCTGCCACATAAAGTGGTAGCAGAGTGTAGTTGTTCCTTTTGAGGGAGGCTTGCTCTGCTGCTGAGTGTTCTGTCACTCATCTGGCATCAGGATTTGGATTCATCTTCGTTGTTTTGTTGATTGTTTTTCAGCATGGTTGACGGGATGAATGCATTGTTATAGGAGAGGAAAACTGAGGAGTGGAGACTATTCAGGATGATCACATCCATAACATTGAAGGGTCACAAGCAGGTGCTAATTCTGCTGGGAATGAGAACCCAAGTCCGACTCCGAGTCCAACTGTACTGACCATTGACTCAGATCCTGCAGGCGATAATACAACAGAATAACAAGTTGATGAAGAATATGTCCACGTTAATAGAGTCATTATCAACAGATAGGAAACTAAGAAAAGTGATTCCACCTGGGAAATATCAAATTGAGACTGGTGAGAAAATGGTCCAATCTCTGGACAGATTTGAAAGTTATTGTGCAGCTCAGTATCCTTGATCAATGGATGGGATGGTTGCATTGTTGGGAAGTCACCTCCAAGGGACCGCCTTGGAGGCCTATAACATAGACGCTGCAACATCAGCGGAATATGGGCTGGTAAAGTCTCAGCTTTTACAATGGTATCAGGAGGAACTGGATGAAAAAGCGAATACCGAAATGACAATATTTACTAAACCCATTATACAAGAGGGGAGGGAGAAGATATTCCCATTTTTGTGTTACGTTTGCTGGGTCTGGCGCAGAGGGCTTTTCCTGGTAACGATGTTAAGAATATGTCTATTGTGCTGGAATTTTTTTTTGAAAGTTTGCCAGAGGCGGTCATGACTCGGGTGGAAGACACTTTGATGGGGTTAGAAATTTCAAGAGGTTCCTTAATTTCGTGGGAACAGTTGGTGGTTATGGTGAACAAAGTCTGCAGGGGAAATAGCAGAGGAGGAAGTCAGCCAGTTGAAGTGGTGGATCTAGCAAAGTCATTACAGATGTTCACCGTGATCTTGCCCACTCAGATAGCACCTATGAGGCACAATATTCAAGAAAGGTTATGTTGCTGTCAGCGGATGCAAGTACCATCACAGCCCAGAGCTGCTTGTTCTCCAGGCATTAACAACAGTGTTACCACAAGTAATAGAGAACAGGCCACAGTAACATCCACTAGTTACCAACCACCGATCTCCAGCAGAACTAGGGGGATCCCAATGAGGGAATATAGGAGTACGCAAAGAAGTGGACAAAATTTCCAACAAAGGAACCCAAATGGTTCACCAGCTCCCACCTGCAGTTATTGTAAAAAGAAGGGTCATACTATGAGTGCTGGGCATGACCCTTGTGTATGAATTGTGGCAAGAGGGGTCACCTCTATGAAAATTGCTATCTAGCACAAAACAGCTGTTTACGGTGTAAAGAAGTAGGCCACTTGGTGGAAGATTGCCCCAATGGTAGGAGTAAAACTGCTGCACCTCGATTAACTTGTCCACTGTGCAAGGGAGAGCATCTGGGCAAAGATTGTACTCAGCGGTCGGAAAACTAAGAGTCTCTGGCATGGAAAACCTCACGTCAGAGGCAGCAGCAGCAAGGGAAACAGTGCATGAAACAAGTAATTGTGATCTCTGCTGAAGATGATCCTGGAGAGTCTCAGGAAAATCTTCCAGAAAATTTCCATCTGCCAGCACCATTCCATTTGGCCCAAGTAACTGATAATGAAAATCAACAAAGTCCACATGATGATGATAATGTTTCAGTAGAGGAAGAATATCCAGTGATTCCAGTTCCCAGTAATGAACACCAACAAGAAGAAAAGACAGGAAGAAAATGAAGCCGAAGACTTGTCCTCCAAGGAAATCATAATGTATAATATAATAAAGGCTCCTGAGAAAACCCTAATTTTGCAAGTTACAATAGAGGATCAACCACCAATGGAGCCCATAACAGCGTTTGTAGACACAGGAGCTGAAGTCAATCTTATTTCAGCCGGTTGTTTCCACTTATTGGACAAAAAGAAAAGTTCCATATTGCCCACAACATATCAGGGAGTTCCCGGAATAGGGAATGTTCGGTTCCAGTACTTGGCGAATGATAGCTCTGAGATTGTCCACAAATTATATCCTGAAGCCGGGTCGCTTTATCATAGTACCTGATCAACTAACTGACCGAATACGGTTTGGTTTTGGGGTATGACATTCTCAACCAAGAACATCTGCTGCCGGATCTGTACTGCAAAGAGTTGGTGATTAGATGCAGGAATTATGTACAGACGGTCGCAGTGGACAAGAGAAGGGCATACCTATAGATGAGACGTGTGCACTAATTCAAGCTGTGAGTATGAAGCCGAAACGATGCATAATGGTAGAAGTTGAGAGGAGTGGAAGAGTTCCTCAAAAGCAACCTGTTGTGGTGGAGGCCAGGCAGGGATTGCCAAATACGATAAAAATTGAGCCTTCATTGGTCAGTTTTTCCGGCGATAGAGCCCTATTGATTGCTCAGAATGATGGCGAACTTCCAAGGAGGCTGAAGAAGGGAACTGTGATAGGGCAACTAGAAGTAGTAACCATAGAGGATCCAATTATAAATGTAGTAAAGTTGAATGACCAAGGTCCAAATGAATATACCGAGTGGACCCCTGAAAACTTGAATAAAGCGTTTCAATTGGAAGAAGCAGATTTGACATCAGATCAAAGAAAACAAGTGATTCAGTTATTGGAATGTTATCCCTCTGTCTTGAGTTTGGGAGACTCTGATGTGGGCTGCACAGACGTTATCAAACATAAGATCGAAACTCTAACCGAGGATCCTGTGCAAGTGTCAGTCAGACGATTACAAGACCCCATTCTCCGAGAAATAGAAGCAAATTGTAAGAAGTTGGAGGAGGGAATCATCCAGAGGAGCAAATCCCCATACTCAGCCCCATGGTACCCATATGAAAGAAGGATGGATTGATCAGATTGTGCATCGACTACAGGGAACTTAATAAAATCACCAAAGGAGATAGCTTTCCAATCCCAAACCTGATCGATATGTTGTTTAGTCTACAGGGAATGAAATATTTTACCACCATTGATTTAATAAAAGGGTACTACCAGGTAGAAATAGAAGAAACCAGCATTGAGAAAATGACTTTTACCACTCCATTGTCTCACTGGGAGTTTTACGAAAGCCGTTTGGGGTAAAGAACTGTCTCGCAACTTTACAACGCCGGATGAGATTTGTTCTGGCTCATATACTATGGAATGAGTGCATGGTATACTTGGATGATGTCCTTATCCTCAGTGATCCTTTCGAAAAACATCTGGAAGTCCTTGAGAAGGTTTTGTCAGCGTTTAAAGAAACAGGATTTAAAATCAAACCACCAAAGACTTTTCTTCTCCGAAAGGAAGTACAGTATTTAGGCCACAAGGTTTCCGAACAGGGTATGGTTCCCCTGGATTCAAATTTGCAAGGCATCATGCAATTAATAGTTCTGACTACCATTCGTAAGTTACGACAGTTTCTGGGCATGGTAAATTTCTATAGGCGCCACATCGCTCATTGCTCAGAGATTGCCAAACCTCTTTTCGAATTGTTGAGTGTTAAGACCCTGAAATGGATGGAACCATGTCAAAAGGCTTTTGAAGCTCTAAAAGAGGCGTTAACATCACCACAGATCTTATCATATCCCAACTGTTCAGAACAGGCGCAACCTTTATTGTTGTATGTGGATACCTCAGATATCGGGGCAGAAGCGTGTCTTGCCTAGACCTAATCTGGTGAAGAACGCCCTATAGCTTTTATCTCCACAACCTTTAATAAAGTAGAACAACACTATAGTGCAACTGAGAAAGAAGTGACTGCAATACGATGGGCTGTGAGAGCCTTGAAACCTTTTCTTTATGGAATCAGAATGATTATTTTTACTTATCACCAACCACTGCTGTTCCTGCATAGTATGCCATTGGTGAATGCTCGGGTAGCCCGCACTATGGAAGAAATCAATGACCAATTATGAGTTGCGATACATCCCAGGGAAAGAGAACAAAGTAGCTGACGCATTGTCCTGATCACCAAAGGGGGAAGCATTGAGAGAACAAGAAGAAATTCCTGCAAATGCCATCCCTGGAGTATTTTCTGAAATCAAAATTCCTGAAGATGATTCGCTTTTCCAGGCCTTCTTGGTGGGATTGTATGGCTCCTTGGACCAGCATTTGAAGTTGAGACAGGAGATTGTCCAGGAGCTGCTCAACAATCGAATAACATATGGATTACCTGCTAGGAAGGAGGTTAAACATATTACGAAGAAATTACAACTTATGAAACAGGCTGGACAGTTTCCTGTCACTCAAGCGATACAGGCGTTTGCAAAGTTACACCATATACAAGTATTTGTATACTATGGGGAAAGTAAACCATTGAAGTTTGGGAAGGAGTCAGAAAGAGGTATTTGTCATCT
This sequence comes from Trachelipus rathkii, assembly GCA_015478945.1. NCBI lineage: Eukaryota > Metazoa > Arthropoda > Malacostraca > Isopoda > Trachelipodidae > Trachelipus > Trachelipus rathkii. The sequence continues at coordinate 24,674 of JABUQX010098878.1, forward strand.
GTTGTGTTGTTGCGGAGTTCACAATAATCTCTTGGTGCCAGTTCAAATTAAATCAGGCACCAAAAGAGAAACAGCAAGCACTAACTTGGTATCACTGGGAGATTTTCAGGACTGGATGTTAGTGGATGAGTCCATGGAGGAAGAAAATGGTCCCACAAATATTTCATCAACAGTTATCAAGGAAACATCAAATAATCACCAAAACACTGGTGGGGTGGTAAAAAGATATCTTGGGGATCCTCAGATAAATCATATCATCATGGATCCAGATAATATAGTGGATCCTTTGAAGACCAACCATGATAATCTTACCTTGCTACAGAATTCAGATCCAACATTGAGACGGCTGAAAAGTGTCATAGTTAAGAATTTACAATTTAATGGACCTCTCAAACCTTTTGCACGAGTGAGCAAATACATTTATTTAAGGAACGGTCGTTTATACAGGGAGTTTTCTACAGGAGAATTTGCTCTTATAGTCCCACAACAGTATTTGATAAAAGTAGCTATTAAAACACACTGGATGTTTGCTCATATTGGAAAGCACAAGTTGCATTCTTTGCTTATAGAATGGATATGGCACCCCAAAATAACGACCATCTGTATGGACATCACATCCACGTGTTACAAATGTCAAGCGTTAAAAATTTCCAACATACTATATGTTCCGCCCACTTTGAAAATAATCACTTCACAACCATTTGAATTAGTAGCGATGGATTTAATCTAGTTCCCATGTTCAACCCAGGGTAATAATTATGCATTGGTGATGGTGGATCACTTTACGAAGTGGGTAGCTGCCGTCCCTCTGAGGAACAAAGTATAAATGTGGCTAATGCAGTACATCGAATATTGCCATTCCATCCAAAGCTACCAGAGTGAATACTGATGGATAATGGAAGGGAGTTTATAGGGCTGGAGATTGAAGAGCCATTAAAAAGACAACAAATCAAACACGTGTTTGACCACTTGATATACCCCATTGTCTAATGGAGCTGTTGAGCGGGTTAACCGCACCCTCAGTCAATACCTGAGAATGACCATCACCAAGTCTAATAAGTGGGATGAAGAATTATCACAGGTGTTGCTGGTTTACAATCATACCACTCATTCTAAAACACATCTAACTCCCTGTTAAAACAAACTAAAAAGAGCTCATGAATTGCACACTGGGCTTCCTTTACACTCGAAGCGGAGTGAGGAGTGATGTTGGAAAGGACCCAACCAATGAAGCACTCTTCATGCCCTTTTTTGATGTGCATCGCAGATAGTGGGATTTTAGAAGTTCCACTCTCCCCAGGGCAAATCCTAACGTATAAAAAATAATCATGGTTCATGCCAAGTCTACCAGTGGACCTTATGCAAAATAATTGACATGATATAAATGACAATCAGAACAGGATTACCGAGTCCACTAAAATTCCCAGAGCTGACGGTAAACGAGATATGTTAAATGTCCCCTAGTCCATCAACAACTTCTTGCTGCTGTGGAATAAATGAGCCCCTCTGTTTATTTGTATTAAAACCATATTCCGTCACTAATTTTACAGTAGGCAATGAAGTAGAGAGTGAGCGAAGATTGATAGTGAGTGAGTACATTAGAACACGTCAGATTGTCTTATTAACTAATGAGAGGCGCTGACCTGGATTGAACCTATTCGACTGCGACGCCGCCTCCTGGTAGCGGTAGTCTCAGCTCGGTACCACACCGATTTGGAAAAATGATGTGATCGATGATTTTCTGATGTTCAGCTGTGATTTGCACCGACTTCCTCTATTTGAGGGGCAAGGCTTTCCTAGCACGATCGCGCTTCACAATGTTCGATACTGATGACCATTACTCTGGACTATGAGCTTAACAGCTGTAGAATTTTGGGGAATAGTTTTATGTGAGCTAGAACTCCAATGAAAAAATGACGAAATTTAGAGAATGAGCGAAGCAAGATGGCGCTTTGATATCACAGGTACCTCTATTGCTGGTCGGATATAGTTTCATCCTCCTCGGGACGCTGCTGAGGAATGATGCTCCATAAGATAAAACTTTAGGAGGTATCTTGAACAATGAGGAAGAAGAGCTTAATGAATACCTACAATAAAAGGGACACCTCAGACTTGTTTGAAGAAGTGGATTGGAGCTGGGAGTCAACACGAGCTCCCCCAATGAGTCTTAGAGACTCACTCCCCACAGTCAAAACTTTTGAAGACTGTGTTCAGCCTTATTCTACGCCTGTGATTGGTTTGCCTATTGCCGAAGACGTCGGAGTGGAGTCAAATTTAATTCCAGAGCAACATGAGTCTGGCGAACAGATTCCTAGTAATAGTTTATCCTTTGAGGGTTTTAATGATCCCTCTGAGGGTTGCGATCCTCTCATAAGAAGAGCAATAGACCGATTGCCATTGGAGGACAACCGACTGTATACCCGATCGCGAGGGACTTGTCAGGAGTTACCAATAGTATTTCCCTTTTTGATTGAGAGAAGGCGTGTAATAATGTATTAAAAAGTAACTGTTGAATACAATCAAGGTAGGAAAAAATTCTCAGGGAATGAAATCCTTGCGTCAATACTAGAATTGACGGGTGGGGAGGAATGAGGTGGATTCATCATTTTTATTCTTCTCCCTCCTATAGCTAGATATTAAACCAGAATAAAAGAAGAAAAATATAGTAAAAGATTTTTTTGTGGAAAGAATAAAGTCGAAAAGGAAACAACAATATAAGAATAAAACCAAAACAGAAAAAAGGGAATAGAATATCAAATAAAGACCACACACCCAAAGAAGACAAAGGAAATTTTTACAGTAATAAAAGAATAGGAGGAAGAGCCCACATCTGAGAGGTTAACACCCTAATGATAGGGTAACTAAATTTTTTAATGTTCTTTGCCTGGGAGGGTAGAGTCACTTGTAGAGAGAGAGATATTAAAGTAAATTTTAAGGGTTGCAAAGTAAAAATAAATTTTCTTTAAAGTAAATTAGTGATCACATTTGAAGTTATTGTTTTAATACCTAGAAATTTGATAAGTAACATTAAGTAAACTGAATTAAATTAAGTTAAACTATTAATAGATATTATTTCAATTTCATTAATCTAAAATACTTAAGTTGATTCAAATTAAGTTAAATTTTTTGATTCTCATCATGAAGTAGTAATGATTTACTTTCAATTTAGTAAAGTTAAATAAAGTCTCTCCGAGGGTGGGGGATTCATGATGTGCTAATTTTTGTTCTTGTTCAGGTTCCGGCTGTGGAAGCACTGTCATCTCTGCTGTTTCTTCGCTTCTTCACTGGACCACCGAATTTATTCCCATAGGATAGACATCAGATATATCCGAGAAGAGATAATTGAGTTTGGTCATAAACCACAACAAGATTTAATTAAACCATGTGTCCAGGTGTGGAACTACTTGCTAATAAGAAGTACGCCATCAAGCAAGGAAAAAAATTAAGGATCGTCCCCAGAGGACGTCAAGAAAGAATAGTCACCAAACTTGACTTTCAAAGAATACATTGGAAAAAGCCTGACCACAACAAGACACCAGGTATAAACGCAAGAGTACTGTACATATTAGTGGTTAATATCCCTCATAGGGAAGAGAGAAATTTTTTTCATTTGATATCAAAAATAATCATAGAAATTAATATAAAGTTAGTCAAAAAGTGAATCTCAACTTAAGATTAAATTACTATAACCTTAAAAACATAGAACGAATTTAAAGATAAAAACTAAAACTTAAAATCCTATATTTAAATAAAAACTTCATAAGTACTAAGTTTTTTTGATTAAAGTCAAATTAAAAAAAAAACTACTAAATAAATATTAAAACGTTAAACTAAATAATAAAAATGGAGATTGTAGATAGAATGGAAAAATATATATATAGCTTTTTCAGAGTTCAGTTTTTTTTCATTATGATCTTAAAATTTAAAGTCATTCTTAATTATTTTATGAAGTTATTTTATATGGATTATTCTTATCTATATTATTGAATATATATATATATATATATATATTAAGAACCATAGTAGTTTACTATATCATTATATATATATAATATATATATATTATATATATTATAGTTATATATATATATATACTATAATATATACTATATATATACTCTGTAAATATATAGTATATATATATAGATATATATATTATATATACTTTATATATATATATAGTATATATATATATATATATACTAGAATGTATATATATATCATATAATATAGTATATATTATAATATATATATATATATTTATACATATACTACTAGTATAGTATATTATATATATATATATATATATATGAGATGTACCGGAACCAGAATTTTTGGTCCGGCCGAACCGGAACTTTCCGGAACCTTGGAAAAGTTTCCGGCGAACCGCGAACTTTTGCGACTTCAGCCACGAACCTTAACATTATTTCTACTTAAAAACTCTGTCTGAATTAACACAGGTGGTAGTCCTCTTAGAAGTAGATCTGACATCCTGTGGTCATTTCCATTACTGTGAGCTCTTTGTTCTGTAAGCCTAAATTTGATGATGGCTTTGTAACGCGCGTAACAACGCACGCTACGAAAACCCAGCGGGTAAACATGCTGGCGTTGACGGCGCGTGATGCTTCCAGTATTAGCCATGAAGTTTGAAGAGGCAGCATGTCTGCATTGAATGTAAGAAGATTAGCATGTTGGTGTTACTCTTTGATCAAATAGAAATAAGTATGTAACATAAACTGGTTAGTACTTACCAGGAAGTTTCTCGCTGTTCCCTCTGTAGAATCCCTTCCAGAAAATATTATCTACACAACTTCTGCCAAGATGATCTTTTTAACCACTGTTCTTGTACCTCCTTGGCATCTTCTCCATGTCCCATTGCTACGCACGGCGTACTGTTTTAACTTCTTCAGTGAAGTGTCCGTATCAAAACCAAACTCCTTCAGTCCTATTGATCAAAAAAACTCACGAGCTAAGCTCTCGATCTTGCCCAGTTACGCGCGCTCGCTTATACTGATCATGTCGTACGCAGTCCGCATCGCAAATAAATAAGAACTTGAGCTGGCGCTTCTGCTAGCTCGCGCTTCACGAGGAACCTTCTAGACGCACGCTGCTGCGCGCGTTGAGACAGAGACGCGCGCTGGCATGTGTACGCCGTCTGTGGTCATCATATAGTATGCCGTGATAGACAGCGGGCCGCGTTGCTTAGCGCGCGTTGCAAACGCCATCATGTGTTACATAGCCCTTAAGGGCAAACATTGGCTTTGTAACGACCGGAAAGTAAATAGAAAAAAGGAATATACTATATAAAGTCTACGGTCTTCGTTTCAAAGCTTTTTCAGAAGCGTGGTAACGTGTTGAGGATAGAGATGACGTTTAACTTCACAACTGGAGAGCAACTTATTTTCCTATACACCACAATCAAATTTCAAATAAGTTCAATTTAAGTAAGAAAATTATGGCGAATCTTGTTTTTAAAAATTTTAAAATTTTTGCTTAAACCAGTATATTTTGTTTTTGTAGTAGTTTCTACTTTTAAAGTTATATATTTCTTTGAATAATATAATATAATAATAATAATTAATAATTAATAATAATAATCATAATAATAATAATAATAAAATAATAAATAATAATAATAATTTACCCTTTACAAATTTCATTATCCCCAGGTTCTAGAAGTTATTGCAGGTGACGAAGATCAGAATATTTAAATTCACTGTACTTGTTATGTTTTTTTATTATTGAAAATTCATTGATTTTTTTTTTTTTTTTGATTTTTCAGGCCATTTTTTTTTTCCAAATTAATTAAAATCCTAGCTATTACCTAATAATGATAAGTATATTTCATCTTATAATAAGTAAATTCATTCAATGTTGTTTCAACTGTCATTTTTATAAAGAAATAAATAAAATTAGAGCTCTCACCCTATTAACAGTATTATAAAAAACTACTAATATAGTATAATATATCTAATTATATACTCTCTATATATTATATATATCTATATATATACTATATATATTATAATATATATATATATACTATATATATATATGATATATATTATTAATATATTATTATATATATAATTATTATTTAATGATTATCATATATATATATATTATATATATATAATATATATATAATATTATATTTAATATATATATATATATATCATTATATATAATATATATATATATATATATATATATATAATATATATATATATATATTTCAGAGTGGCGCACATAAAACCGGCCCCATCTACGAAATAAATGATTATCAATAAAATATTTTACCTAACTACCTAGTACACGACGGTTATAACAACAATGTGGAGTATCAGGCAGATCATGTCAACGCATCCTTTATGGCTTAAAAAACATCCCATCAGTGTTGTGAGTGTTGTTCATGAATAAAAGGAAGCGGATAAGTGTAAGCGTAAAACTTATTGTAATTGGTTGCTAGAGAATGTTGCTAGGGGAATGTTGATCGTTTCTCTTCTTTTCAACGGATGAAGCTTGGTTTTCATCTGTCGGGTTACGTTAATTCCCAAAACTGTCGACACTGGGCTACAGAGAACCCACACGAATCCCTGCAAATGCCATTACACGATTTAAAAATTGATGTTTGGTGTGCTCTTTCTGGTAACAGAATAATCGGTCCAATATTCTTCAATGAAACTGGGAATACCAATGTTTTACCTACAGGTCTATAGTGATTTCTCTGCACAGTTAACTCCAAACGAAAAGTGTTATGCCTTTTTCCAGCAAGATGGGGACACCTGCCATACGTCGGATCTGTCATTGACTACCATACATACCGTTTTTACAGAGGAAAGGACCATCAGCAAAGGTTTCGTGGCCTCCCCGGTCTCCCTACCTCTCACCATGTGACCTATTTCCTGTGGGGAGTTTCTTAAAAATCTTAGAGTCTACCAAACAATCCCAGACAATTGCACCATTGAAAACCATTACGTCAAGAGATTTCCAACATCCCACAACGTGTGTGTATTGAGAAATGTTTCAATAATCATACTTAAACGTGCAGAACTTTGCCTTTGTTCTTGACGTGAGAAACATTCGAACATTAGACTTAAATCTCCCTGCTTCTGTAATTAACCGTAGGTAAAAGTGTCCTATTATTGTTCCTATTACTATACTACTATTGGTTTAGACCTGACGTACGTACGTACGTAGGTCGGATATTAGAATTATTGATATACCTTTTTTTGTAGATGGGGGCCGGTTTTATGTGCGCCACTCTGTTAGTATATATATATATATATATATATATATATATATATATATAATATAATGATTATATATATGATATATTATATATATATATATATATAGTACTATATATATATATATATAATATATATATTATATATACAGAGTGGCGCACATAAAACCGGGACCCACCTTATATATATATATATATATATATATAATAATATAAATATTATTAATATTATATATATATATATATATATATATTATAGTAAAGTGTAAATGTTTACTGTTAATAATAAAAAACTCAGTTATAAATATATATATATATATATATATATATAATATACATATAACATATCTATATATATATATATAATATATTATATATATATATATATATCATATATAGTATATGTATTATATATATATATTATATATAATATATATATATATATATATATATATATATACGAGAGGCGCACATAAAACCGCCCCCTTTATATATATATATATATATATATATATATATTTACTTATATATAAATTATAGTATATATATATATATATATATATATATATATATTATATATAATATAAAAATATAAATATTTTATATATATATATATTAATTATATATATTATCTATAATAAAACCCTATATATATTATATATATATAATATATATATATATAAATATAAAGTACCAATAAAAGTGTAAATATTCGAAATCGTTAATAATAAAAACTTCAGTAAAAATTAGTCTGACTTACATAAAGTTTTACTAATGATTATGAGTGTTAATTGATAACTGACATCAAAAAGGTCAGGAAGAATTGGTGAGTATCGTACGAAAGAAGTGAAATAATTGGACATATTTTACCATCTTGTTTTCCTTTGATCCAATAGAAGTTATTATTCAACAGGTTCCTGGTATTGTGTGAGTTGGTTGGATCAGGAGTTGGTCTGGTTATCCCGAAAAAGGAGTGACTGAGCTAAGGCCGTTACGCTTCCACCAAACTAAAGTAAGAAATTCGTCCACTGGAAAGAAATCTAAACCTCATTGACTTCATTCTTCAGAGTCAGATTCTTTCCAGAAGGAGGTCAAGCCATCTAGACCAACGCAGGTGAGCTTTGGCTTCTCTTATTGTGGTTGGACAAAAATACATATTCATAAGTCTTTGTTCCTTTTCAGACATACAGGGTAATTGTTGATTGAATACAATCCTGTATAGTATGATTGAATATAGTTGTAAATTTTGGATATTCTTTTCATTTTGGATATTCTTATCTTGTTATATAATTGGATTTTTGAATTCCCTTTTCAAAGGGTAGGTTTCTCTTACTCAGTGTATTCTGCACTCTTAGTTAATATTAAGAATGTTTAACTAATTCCTGAGCATTTTACAGGAACCAATCTTGGGGGCTTTCCTTGAACCAATATTTGGGATTTTCCCTGAACAAAACTTGGGGTTTCCTTTGGATAATTCTCGATGTTTTCCATCAAGCGATTCTCTGTTTTTTCCCTATTGAACAGATTTCTGAATTTTGCCATCAACTGGATTCTCAATCTTTATCTTGTGACCAATTTTGTGGGATATTCTTCCCAGTCTGGGATCTGTGATCTGAAGTTGTTCCAGTCCAGTAGAATTGAGTTGAAGACTATATTCATCTAATCTAGTTTTACAGTTTCACCTGAATGGTCTGAGATTGGAATTAATCTCCGAGACCAACATTCTCAGTGGCAAAAGTTATGTACCTAAAGACAATATTCATTATTGATTTATTTGGCTGTAGAATTACGTTAATCTAGTCTTTCAAATATTGCACCTGACATTAACACTAAATTTACAAAACAATAACTGTAGTTGATATTGGAATTGCGAATTATATACATATATTTACATTTATATATATTAGTCTATTTAACTTGACTGCAGCAACAGGAACACACATATTAGCATAAAACATGATATATGTATTGCTGAATTGTGTAGGTCATTCATGTGTGAATATTTATATTCTCACATGACAACAATTATCTCATGAATGTTGTAGACTCAATGCTACCTACATTCGTTGTTTCTTAATAGAGGTAACATTGACCATAACTCAGTCTAGTGTCAGCACATGTTCACATTAAGCTTTCCTAGCACCAGAACTAATTATTTGTAGTCTTTGAATTTAAGTGAAATATTGATTTATTAATTTATTCTAATTTATTGAGTATTGGGATGGTGATAATTATATGTTTTCAATTGCTTTATGTTACTGACACTTTTCTGTCCAGATGTAGCTACACACACCTCACCCCAATATGAGGATAGGATGATGATGATGATTATTTATATTTAAAAAATAGAATACCAACATTTTATTTTAAAAATTATTGAAAATTATACTATAACACTTACACAACAATATTTCTCAAACACTGATACCATGTATTTGTATTGTATTCAACCACCTCTTCTTTCAAGCCACACCTGTTTTCTAAATCTATGCATCCAATTTTAACTTGCATAAATGTATATGAATCAAAAAGACTTCAGATAATCTGCCATAAACAAGTAAAAGCTCTCTCAATTGCAGAACTCATACCTGTTGATCAAAACATTTCTATTATATCTCTGCCTTCACACATTTAAAGCTTTTTCACCTTTTACTAACAATTTAACATTGCACTATTGTTGTAAATGTTGCAGTTTGAGGAGCTACGACAAAACTAGCACAAATGTCGTTTCTCTATTTAATATGAAATCTCTCAAAGATCTATTTTTAAAAAATAATTCTTGGCAACTTTAGCAGTACCTTATTTTCATGCTTATTAAATCTGATAACTTTTACCATTATATGTACATAGTAAAACACATCTGAAATTTTTTTATTGCTTTTTTGGCAATCACCACTCTTACATTTGAAACCTATAACCTTACTGAGAAAATAATGTATAAACACAAATACAAGTTACTGATATATTTGTGACATTACAGAGTCTTCTTTTAAACAAAGTGGTGGCAAAAACGATGAGGTGCGAAGGAGAGTATCTAATGACAAATTAAGGAATGATTCCCCCTTAATGTTTCCCTGAGCAAGGAACACAATGCATTATATGCTACAAAGCTACAAGATTTAATGATGCTTCTCAGCAAGTGTGCAATATAAAATTTGTAGTTTTTGCCATCTTTTTTTTGGTGCGTGGAGGCAGGAGAAGGTAAGTTGACCACTCGTCAATTCACATTATAATTTGAACTGTATGCAGGGGAAATTAAATAAATATATGGGTATTATTAGATGGTTCATAAACAACATTTTTTTGGACTAAAGTTTAAGCAATAAAATGAATGTAGATCATTAATGAAAATTAGTGTTCAAATTAACATTTAATATAGCCTTTAAAGAATTATTTAAAGTTTAGCCATTGGAGGCTGCATCAACACAGAAAAAAATTAAAACTATAAAAATTGGGTAATAAACTTTTCTAACCTACAGGAAGAAAACATAAAAAAGCAAGACTCAAAACCTTTATATTTCAACAAAAAAAAATAAATAATAATAATAATAATGAAAAAAATCAGGTTAGAACAAGCAAGCAAGTAATATACTATATATATATTATATATATATATATATAGATATATATAATATTACTATATTATATATATATTATATATATATATATATTATATATATAATATATAATATATAATAATAATATATATATATATATATATAATATATATATATATATATATACCGTATATATAAATATAATATATATAATAGTATATATATTTATATATATATATATATATATAATTAATATATTATATATATATAGTATATATTATATATATATTATAGATATATATATTATAATTATATATATTATATATATAGTTGTGATGAGATGGCACCTGCACGAGGTTCAACTGCCTGTTACGTCTCTTGGAGAAGAAAATTACTTCTGCTCCGGGGGGGGAACAGCAAGACCATCCAATACCCCCCCCTCCACCCGGAGGGTCAATGATAAGTGGAGCCACGCTGACGCCGGGCCCACAGGTCAAAAATGTCTTTGTTTTTCTGTCTTCATTAGCTGTATCAACACGAGAAAAATTAAAACTATAAAAAGATTAAAACTATAAAGTTGGTAGAAGTAAGTAAGTAAGATTAAAGTATATAAATAATATATATATATATTATATTATGTATATTATATATTATATTATATAAATATATATATATATATATATATATATTATATATATATATATATATATATATATATATATATATATATATATATATATATATATATATATATATATATATATATGAAACATACCAACTAATACCCTCAATACTTTACAGCTAGCATATTGTTCTATTTCCCTTAGCCAATCTGGTAGGCAATCAAATGTAGGCTGAGATGATATGTCATATACTAAAATTAAAGCATGAGCTGACCGATAATAGGATTGGGTTATGGAACGAAATCTTTCTTGACCTGCTGTGTCCCAAATTTGTAGCTGAAATGTTAGTATGGTGTTAAAATTAGTAGACTAACTTTTATTAGTAAAATGATTGTAAAACGTAGATAAAATTGTCAATAAAGCATTCAAATATAAACTAATATAGATGGTTTTATTACTAAGCTATATTTTAAAACTACTGAATGCTCAGATATAAATTAAGTAAGAAAATGCCAAAACTCAATTTACCTCAATATTTTAAAACATAGATTATGCACCCTTGACAAATTTGTATCAAAGAAAAGCTAAAATGAACCAAATATAAGGTAAATTTATTTTATGTGCTGCAACATAGTGCAGCTGCAATCAAACAAATGTATTATATTTATACAATGTATAGTTAGAAATAGCAATGGAGCACAGATATTAGCACAAATAATATATATATATAATATATTAATATATATATATTTATATTATAATATTTAGTATATATATATATAATATATTATTATAATAAAATATATATATACAAAAAAATATAATATATATATATATATATATATATATATATATATATATATATATATATATATATATATATATATATTATATATATTTATATATATATATATAATATATATATATATATATATAATTATATATTATATATATATATTAATGTGATAATTTGTTATAATTGTACATATATAATGGTTGTAATAAATTTTTCTATTTTATATATTATATATATATATATTTATATATATATATATATAATATATATATACAGCAATATATATATATTATATATATATATATATATATATATGTTTCTCACCCCTGACCACCCTGACTTCTGAGTGGCCATACCGCATCCAAATACCCCACTGCCACAACCGGCCTAGTTTACAGATAATCCAGGCCTGAATTGTTCCAGACTGCTCTAGGTAGAGAGTTAGATTGACAGGTAAAAAGAAAATGGGATATGTTTTCTGGGACCTGGTTGCAGTTTGGACAGCTATTTGTGGTGGTTTGGTAGTGGTTAAATCTGTGTTTGTAATATTGTAAGTTTGGGTGGTGGCCGCATCTTAATTTGGCCAAGGATGACTGACTAGTTCTTGGAAGGGAGTTGAATTCTGGTGGATGCTTGTTTTTAAAATGTTGTTTGGTGGTCTGCATCTTAGGTAGTTTTCTGTTAGTGTTGTGTGGATTTGTTTGGTGTATGATGTGTTGTTTACTGGAAATGGGATGCTGTTCAGGATCTATTTGGAAAGCAGAGCTGGTGAAGAAGGAAGTTGTTTAAGTCTGTATTGGATGGGATTGGAGAGAGCAGTATGGCATGGATGTTGGGGTGTTTGAGTTTTGGCAAAAAATTGTGTGCCTATCATATCCAGGTGTATGTCTATCGGTAGTATTTTGGTTTCTTCGTGTAGGTGTTGTTGTGGTTTTGTTGATGTACATTCTGTTATGATTCATAGTGCTTTGCTTTGTGTTGTTTGGAGTTTCTTTATGTTGATTTTAGTCAGTAGTGGGTGCCAAGTTGGAGAGATGTAGTTTAGAGTCGGACATATATATTGTTTGTATATGGTGGTGGATGTCTGTTCCGGCAACGATTTTTAATATGCTTGGTTTACTGTTTATTGATGAGATTATGTTGTCTATGTGTTTTGCAAAGGTGAGACGAGTGTCAAGTGTTACTCCGAGGATTTTGTGGGTGTTTGTTGAAGGGTATGGCAATGTTATTTAAGTAAATTTGGGGGCTTGTGGAGCCGAGTTGGCAGTGAGTGGTGATTAAAGTAATTGATGACTTGTTTGGTGAGGGACATTCTGTTGTCTGTTAGCGATGTATGGAGTTGATTGATGTTTTGTTGCGTCAGGTTTGTGGCAGTGTTTAGATTCTGATGTGTAGTGATTATGGTAATGTCGTCTGCATAAGTTGTTATGTTTATGTGGTCTGTTTGTGGTTGTGGGAGATTGGATGTGAATAGGTTGAATAAAGTGGAGATAGGATTGCATCTTGGGGAACTCCGTTATTGATGTTTACTGTTCAGGATTGTGTGTGTTTTTTGTTCGTATTTGTGCAGTTCTTCCTGATAGGAAGTTGGAAATCCATTTCTTTAGGTTAAAGAGGATATATTTGATTTTGTTACTTTGAGGATTAAGTTATGTTTGGGTACTGTATCAAAGGCTTTGTTAATATCAATTGCCATGATTAGTGATGGGTAAATGCCCGGGCACTTAAGAATTGGGCAAATGCCCTGGGCATTTATCTGGGCATTTGTCCAATTTGGGCATTTTAGAGGGCATTTATACTTTATTTTATTTTATATATAAATATATAAGTATAATATATATATATATATATATTTATATATACTAATATATATATAATATATATATATATATATATATATATATACAGAGAGGGGATTAAATAGTAACACGCTTTATGATATTTATAAGGTAGAATGCATTTAAGGTAAAAAATGGACTAAAATCATTATTTTTTAAAATTTTTACCTTTGTATAAGGTGAATAAAATATCAGCAGCATTTTATTTATCCTTAATAATTGAATAAATTTGTACATATAATGTTATTTACAGTATAGTATATAAACATATTTTATTCGAAAACGTAAATTGTGGATATTTATTACATTACAGTACAGTACTGTACATATCTTAAATTGAACAAAAAAAAGTTTTTTTAAATGAAAAAAATATACAATGTATAAACCTTTATAAATTTGGAGATAACATTTTTTTTATATTTAATTGAATAGTCTAAGTATTGTAATAAAAATTTTTAAAGTTAATCCAATTGCGCAAAAAAATATTTTCTTTCAAAGTGTAAATGAAGTTAAAGGAGTTGGAGATGAAGGCGGTTCCGAATCTGTAGATTGCATAGGCGCTTTTTGAGAAATACATCGTATCGGCAATTGACGCTTTTGCCTTTAGCTCACCCATATTTTCTTCATATGGTTTTAAATTATTTTCAATTTGTCTTTTAATTTTGAGACTGCGTTCCATTGAAGGATCTTTGTCGACAATGAAATTATTTAACTGTTTTGCCATACGAAACAATTCACCTAATGTATTTAAATCCCAATCATTTACTACAGCATTTTTTTCATCGTCATCTTCAGTATCAGAAACTGAATTAACAAGTTCAGCTAACACATCATTCGTTAATGTCTCCTTATTCCCTTCAATTATTTCTTAAATTTCTTTTTTGTGGAGGCCGTCAAATCCATCACCACCAACGTGATGAGCAATTGCAACAATGTTCGCAACTTCATCTTCTGCAGTTGAAAATCCTTGAAAATCTGTAACGCATTCACTCGATAAATTTTTCCAGCAAGCGTAAACAGGTTAATTTATCAAATGCCTCTTAACATAATTTACAGGCTGCTTTATTCTAAAAGATGGTCCTCCCAGTTCATGACATTGCATTTTCGAATCCTCATCAAGAAAATTACAAATCCGTGTGAATGTTGTCTTTATGTAATTAGCTTTGAAACATCGATTCACTCCTTGATCTAAAGCTTGAAGAATTGAAGTATTGGCTGGAACAAATACAACTTCGACATTCTCATTGGCAGTTTTAAGCCCTTCTGGATGACCGCCATCATTGTCAAGTATTAACAACCCTTTAAATGGCATTCCTTTATTTTCAAGGTAACTCTTGACTTCTGAAACAAAACACTTATTAAACCAGTCTTTAAATAAATCAACTGTGACCCAAGCCTTTTTATTGGACTGCCAGAATACTGGCAATAGATTTTTGTTTTTTCGTATCATACAAAGTAGGTTTGCTGACTTATGAAGGAAGCCAGGCTTTATTAAGTGGCCAGCTGCATTGCATAAAAATAATATTGCCACGCGATCCTTTGCTGCTTTGAAGCCTGGGCTCGCTTTTCATTTTTAGAAATGTATTTGCGATCTGGCATTTTTTTTCCAGAGAAGCCCAGTTTCATCAGCATTGAAAACTTGTTCAGGCAGTTACCTTTATCTTCATTTATTTTCATAAATTCATTCTGGAAAGTTCTTGCGGCTTCATTATCTGCGGGACGTCGATTCTCTGTCAACGAATATTTTTTAAAGCAAAAACGCTTTTTGAAATTATCAAACCAACCCTGGCTAAATTTATAACTTTGTCATTTTCGATTTTTAAACTATCATAGAGTAGGGAGGCCTTTGTCTTAACGTTATTCCGTCAAGGCATCGTTTCATTCATGTCTTCGAGCCAGATATTTAATGCCTGTTCAGTTTTAACCAACGTATCATCTCGCAGACGGCTTGAATTTTAGATGCACTTAAAGATCTTCCTAGTATGACTGCGTTTTTAATTCTTTTTCTTTGCTTTTAATTGTTCGAATTGTCGATTAATTTCTCCCGTATTTACATGAAACAGTTGTTATAGAAAAGCCAGCTCTAATTAAATTAAAATTTTTATTTCCTCTTCCAGTGATACGCCAATCTATGCTTTCTTTTTTAGAATTTGGTTGTGGTATGTTTCGTTTCTCAGTTATGATAAAAAATATTTATAAAATACTGTACACACAGTATAAAATTGTTAATAATTTCAGCGAGGAAGCATATATAGACGCTATCAATGCGAGTGACAAACGAATTTACAGTAAAGAAGCCTATTGCCAGCAGAGGATCCTTGTGGACTCTAAAGTTATTCGTTTTATTTTCATTTTAAACTGTATGATAATGAATTTTACAATTTTAATTTTGTTTTTGAAATTTAATTTAATTTTTATTCTCTTTTAAAATTTGTTCTTTTACAGAATTTTTAATTTTATTTTTTGTAATTTTAATTTTTCTTTTTATCTTATTTACCAAACCGCAGTATAGCAAAGGTCAGGAACCTAACCCCCTCGTTCTACGAGGGACGACTATATGTATTATTATATATATATAATATATATATAATATATATATAATATATATATATATTATATATATACTATATATATATTATATATATTATATATATATATAATATATATAATATATATGCTTGCATATGATAAACTATTTCTTTGATGTTTTTTTTTAAATGCTGTCAATAATTAATCAATCCTTTGCTGATAATTTTATAACTGCCCAGTTTTTGGGCAGGCATTTATGAAATGGGCAAATGCCTGGACAAATGCCCATTTTATAAATGCCTGCCCACTGGGCATTTGCCCAGCGTACATCACTAGCCATGATTATTATTTTGTGAGTGGGTTTTAAGTTTAGACCATTGATTGTGGGTTGGATGATGTTTATGAGAGCTGTTTTGGTTGAATGATTTTGTTTGAAGCTGTATTGGAATTTGTGTTTGATGATATGTGGTGTCATTTTCATCAGTGTGATTTTTTCTAGAAATTTGCATAGTGTTGATAATAGGGAAATGGGACGATAGGACAAAGGGTTAGAAGAGTCTTTTCAAGGTTTCAGCTTGGGTATAATGATAGCTTTTTTACAGATAAGGGAATGAAATTTGGCTGATGAAACTGTTTGTATATTTTTGCTATTGGTTAAACTTGTTTCCCAGTGTGAGGTGTATGTTCTGTAAATATTGAGGTGTATGTTTGAAATATTGTCAGGGCCTGTTGCCAGTAAGTTTTTAAGGGTCTTTACAGTGTTTTCTAAGTCAGTTGTGGTTATTACTATTGCTAGGTCGTGGTTACGCTTTATTTTCTTCAGGGCTTTGATGATTTTCCTAATTTGAAGATGTGTGCGTTTTTGACTTTGTTTTGCAAGTTGCAAGAATGTTTGTGTCATTTGTGATAAGTTTTATGTCTGTATCTCTTCCTAGGTTGTGAGAGATGATCATTTGTTTCCTTCTACTTTCCCATCCTGTGAAGTTATGTGAGAAGAGAAGATGTAAGAAGAAGAAGAGATGAAAGTGGTTTCCTCTTTTCTCTAGCTACCGTGTCGACCAAGTTGACAGTAGAAGCGAACCCTATGTCCCCTTGTTATGCTTTTATTATATTTCTTTATTTCCCTTTTTTCAGTGATTAAGTTCTAAGACAGTACTGTGTAACGTAATGTATATCGTTGTAGTAGTGTAGTAAACTTTTGTGTTACACTATTGTAAATTGTGGATGTCGTAATATGGACGTATCTCACTTAGTGGTAACACTCGTATGTACCCCCGTAAGAGTCAGTATAAGAGGGTGCACTTTTCTTGTACTGAACATATTGTGTACAGTGAGTGGTTGCTTTATAACGTATTAAAGTGTAGATCAGAAGTGGGCACCACAAATGATTTTAAGTTCTTGTTCGTTTAACGTTTAATTAACATAAGTATCTTTGGCATACTTAGTACCAAAAGTAACTTTTCTTTTCCATATTTAAAATACTAAGATCCCATCAACAAGAGAACATTGGGTAAGTTGAACTTTGTTTGTTTTGTATCTGTCTTGCTACCACTGTATTTTTCTCAGTGGTAGCAGAGCGTAGTTACGCTTCTGCTCTGGTTGTGTGTGTTGTGTGTGACGTGGTGTAACGAGGCAGTAGTAGTGAGTTTCTTGTTGATTGGTTTTGGTTGGTGTGTGTATCGTGGTAAGACATGGGAAAGGACGGTGATGGTAGTGGTAGTGGTACTGGTGGTGATAAGAGTGAAAAGAAAGTAGAAGTAGTTGTTGAAAAAAGGGTGCGTAGAGCATGTCCCGAGTTTAAAGGTGATTTAAATGCAGATGAGTATGATGTGTGGAAGAGTAAGGTGAAGTTGTGGTTTAAGATCTGTGGTGACGAATTTGAGCAACCAGCAGGTGAGATTTTGTTTGGTTTGTGTGCAAAGGCCTATGAGTGTGTGTGGATGGATGGTGGATTGGGAGTCGTTAGGTAAAAAAGAAGGAGTGGATGAAATATTACGTAGGCTGGATGAACGGTATGCGAAAGAAAAGCAAAGGGATAGGTATGATAAGTTATGTGAATATTTCTATATTAAGAGGAAGGATGGTGAATCAATGAGAGAATATGCGAATAGGTATGAGGTGATTGAGAGAAGGTGTAAGATTGTTGGTAAAGTGGATTTGGGTGAAGACATGAAATGTGTTCATCTACTTGAGGGAGCAAATGTGAGTGAGAATCAAAGGCAAATGGTGTTAGCGTATTGTGGCAAGGATGAGTGGGTGTTCCGTACGTTTCGAGATGCTCTGATTAATATATGTGAAGGATTTGGTAGAAAAGGTGAAAACAGAGAGAACAGAAGTGATGTAGCTGAGAGTTGTGAGAAGAGTTGGTATTCAAGTCAACGTGTGTCTGGGCCCAGATGAAGAGTGGGTGAATGGTCAATTGTTGAATGTGAAAGACAAGGATGGTGTAGTGAGTGAATGTAATATTTGTAGGTCGAAATTTCATTATGCGTATAAATGTCCGTCAAGAGGTAGAGGTAGAGGTAGAGGTGTTTATGGTGGTGATAATAGGGGAAGAGGTTATGGTAGTGTTGTTGGTGTTGGTAAAGGTAGAGGTAGAGTAGTAGAAAATGTAGAAAGTAGTGCAACAGGTGTTAGTAATAATGTTGTTGATGACATGGTTTTTTATGGTGAAAGAGTAAGGAGAAATAGTGAAGAGAGTGTGTGGAGGAGGAAGAGATGCGATTTGTGTAGATCGGACAAACATTTGTGGAGAGATTGTGATCTGTATGGTGATTACGGTGAGTTGTGTGTTAAGAAGAAGGGAGTTACAATTGATGTGAATAAAGTAGAAGTAGTAAGTAATATAGTAAGTAGTAAAAGTGGTAATGTTGGTAGACAAGTAGTGGATAGTCTAGGTGATGGTTACAGGTATGTTGGTATGGGAAGAGGTAAGAGTGTTTATAAGAGTAGTGGTGATGAGTTTTTAGATAGTATGGCTGCGTTTTTGGGTAGAAATCCTGTAATGGATAGTAGTAGTGATAGTAGTGTTACGGATAATGAACAAAGGATGTGTCTTACGTTGTTCGAAGTGAATGATGAAGGAAAAAAGGAGAACAAGAGTGTGGGAGAAAGTGGTGAAAAAGTAGTAGTGATGAGTGATGAGGAAAAAGAGGTGAGTGTCAGTTGTAGTGAAAAGAAGACTGTGAAGAAAGAAGTGAGTGTCAATCGTAATGTTAGTAGGAATGAGGATGTAAAAGTAGACAGAGAAAGTGAGGTGGGTGTTGTGGATGTGGAAGTGAAGTGTAGTGATTCAGAAGTAGTAAAAAAGTGTACAGAAGTAAGCGTGGAAAAAGGTGGAGTGAGATCAAAAGTGAAGAAAGTAAAAGTGGCAAAGAAAAGTAAGAAAGTTGAGCGTAGTGCTAAAGTAAAAGAGTGGATGAGACGTAGGAAAGGTGAGAGATATTGTGCTTGGATGGAGAGAATTGAGGAGTACTTGTCCAGTGATGAGAGTGAAGGTGAAGTGTTAGAAATTGGTAGGAGTTTATTGATGAGATATGGGTATTATAGGGATTCAGATTTGTCTATCCAGATAAGGGAAGTAGTAGTAGTAGTCTTTAGTAGAGTATTGGTGTGCATAGTAAGGAGGGTAGTGTTGTGTGTGTTTGGAGTGGTGTTAGTGTTTTGTTTGTGGTGTGTTTTTTTTTTTTCAATGTAAAGTGTAAGGGGATGTTTTGTACAAGTGAAAGGTGAGGGAGAGAAAGGTATAAGATTGATAAGTTTTATGTCTGTATCTCTTCCTAGGTTGTGAGAGATGATCATTTGTTTCCTTCTACTTTCCCTATCCTGTGAAGTATGTGAGAAGAGAAGATGTAAGAAGAAGAAGAGATGAAAGTGGTTTCCTCTTTTCTCTAGCTACCGTGTCGACCAAGTTGACAGTAGAAGCAAACCCTATGTTCCCTTGTTATACTTTTATTATATTTCTTTATTTCCCTTTTCAGTGATTAAGTTCTAAGACAGTACTGTGTAACGTAATGTATATCGTTGTAGTAGTGTAGTAAACTTTTGTGTTACACTATTGTAAATTGTGGATGCCGTAATATGGACGTATCTCACTTAGTGGTAACACTCGTATGTACCCCCGTAAGAGTCAGTATAAGAGGGTGCACTTTTCTTGTACTGAACATATTGTGTACAGTGAGTGGTTGCTTTATAACGTATTAAAGTGTAGATCAGAAGTGGGCACCACAAATGATTTTAAGTTCTTGTTCGTTTAACGTTTAATTAACATAAGTATCTTTGGCATACTTAGTACCAAAAGTAACTTTCCTTTTCCATATTTAAAATACTAAGATCCCATCAACAAGAGAACATTGGGTAAGTTGAACTTTGTTTGTTTTGTATCTGTCTTGCTACCACTGTATTTTTCTCAATTTGGTAGATTGGTTTTTTTTTGTGGGTTTGGGTTTTTGATGGATTCATGAATATATGTTTGTTGGGTGTTTGTGTTTTTCAGTATTTTTATTGTTTTCCACATTCTGGTGTTATTTGTGTGTTGAATGATC
The DNA here is from genome assembly GCA_015478945.1 of Trachelipus rathkii. Classification (NCBI taxonomy): domain Eukaryota; kingdom Metazoa; phylum Arthropoda; class Malacostraca; order Isopoda; family Trachelipodidae; genus Trachelipus; species Trachelipus rathkii. The sequence goes on from JABUQX010098878.1 coordinate 45,810, forward strand.
TTGGAGAGGAAAGTTTGGAAGTTTTTCGAAGAATGTGTTTTCATTAAATTAGTGATTTGGTTGTTAATCTGTGTTAAAGTTTGTAGTGATGTGGGTGTTGTTTTCATGAGTGAGTTGAGTTGTTTAATTTGTCGTTTAATTTCAGGTGTTAGGGTTGAGTTAAATTTTTTTATGCACACTCTGGGAATGTTTTGGTTAGCTGCTTTTTGGATTAGAGATATGAAATTTTGTATGGCTTTGGTGAGTGTTGATGCGTTTGTGATATTTAGGGGGTGTATGTTATTTTCTATGTAATTGGTAGTGTGTCCAGTTAGCATTTTTGTAGGTTGTACATGATTTCCTAAGTGGGCAGTTTGTTTTCTTGACGTTTTGATATTTTACTTGTGATGGGATATGAGGTGGTCAAGAGAGAAAAAAAAAAAAAGATAGAGAGAGCACAATAAGAGTAGCCACGGTCGGAGTTTAGAATGGTTTGTGTTGACCAGTGAAGTTTGGTATGTAATTATGGTGAGCACAGTGTTATGTCTGGTGATGTGTAAGTTTGGTTGATTTGGGGTGGAATTCTAGTGTGGCTGTTTGTGTTGTTTAGAATGTTTAAATTTTCGAGGTTAGATATGATGTGTGTTCCTCTATGGTCTGCTTCTTCGGCGTTGTACCTTGTAGGGTGGTGAACATTGAAATCACCTCCCATTATGAGATTTGGGAAGTGGGTGATATCGATAAGGTTTGGTTTGTAGTTTCTAGGGAAGTGTGTTGAGGTGTGTTGGAGAATGCATAGGTTTATTAGGTTGTTTGGCTTTTTATTTATTAATATTGTGAAAGATTGTATTTTGGTGATGTTGTCATTTAATGCCGTTGTAGCTTGTAAGGTGGTGTTTGTATATGGTAATGAGTTGTGTATAAGAGTTAGTAGAATGTGATATTATGGGATTTGAGGTGTGAAAATGGCATCGTAACCGTAGAATTTTGGTTCTGGATAGTTTTCAAGTAGGCGTTCTTCTTGTATCAGGGATATGTGTATATCGTGTTTTTTCAAGAAGGCTTCTTTTTCTTTGTTTTTGTTGTAGAGTCTGTTTGCGTTGAATTGTAATATGCTTATGCTAGGGGTTTGTGTGTAGTGAGTGTTGTGGGGGTTATTGTGGGGGGTTGCAAACTTGGCAAATCCAATTGTGTTTTGAGGGAGAGTGTGGTGAAAGGTGAGCAGCATTTGATTGTCTTAGGCAACACAGAAAAGATAGAAAAAGTGTGTTCCAGACCTCACCAGTAGTGAAACATGAGAATATGATTATAGCAGTCAACTGGGGTGAAGATGAAAATAAAGAAGGTTTAGAATGTCTAGAAAAAAATGTTCCCATCCTCTTCTCAAACGTGGCTGCAATTAAAATGTTAGGAAAAAGAAGCATGTCCATCATAATACATAATAAAAGGAGAGCGATACACAATTAAAAAAAAAAAAAAACAAAGAGATTACAGAGATCAATCAAGAGTTAGTGATGAGACAAAATTCCTAGATTATTTCTTTTCCAGAGATGTGTATGTGGTTCCAGGCCATTTTTTAAGATGAACTCTTCAAAATAGAAAATTATTTCTGTTAAACCAATATGATCTCCATCCTAGTTATATCTGTCATCCTGAGCTATTCCACAATTAATTTCAGTCCTTAAAAAATATTGAAATACAGGGTGTTCCAAAATCTGGATTATGGCAAAATTATAAAAGAAGCCTACTCTGATTATTATTTACCTTATTATTTATTAGGTACAGATTTCGAAATAAAAAGAAAAATTGTGCAATATATATATATATATATTATATATATATATTATATATATATATATATATATATATATTATATATATATAATATATATATATATATATGATATATATATATATATATATATATATATATATATATATATATATATATATATATATATATATATATATTATATATATATATATATATATATCTTGAATCCCTATAACTGGGGGTAGTTTGCTCAAACATGCACCAGGAATCCAAGGCATGCATGCTAGGGTATAAATAAAGTAGTAGCATTGTGGAGGTTATCGTTCAATTGTTCAACCTTAGCTATTTTAAATTCTTATCAAATATGTTTTAATTCAATAAACTCCAAAGTTTCATTTTTCAGGTATATATTTCTTTTCAGTACTGATCAATGAATTTAATTAGAAGTTGATGAGCAAGTAGACGCTCCATAAATAAAGTTCTTAAAATAAGGTTTATTGGACGGGATGATTGGATCAAGGGCTGCTTTTGTACTATTTGAGAAGTCGGTAGTGTGGACAATACAGGCAGATAGGTCACGGTAGCTGCCCGAGTTTCGTTGGGATTTGGGAGAGGAGTTCTACTGGGATGGGGTTGTGTCAGTGGATTAACACAAGGAGGCATGGGGGCAGCTGCAATTGTAGTGTAAGATTGCCTTTGTCTTGTAGGCTATTTTTCATTGAGCTGGAGTATGGCATCTCTCCTACTCAATTTATGTATGGTACATAACTCCAAAACCTCCTGTTCAAAACAGGTAAGACAGGCATTTGAAGGAAGAAGCACTGTGGGAGTCTTCACAGTTTTTACAAGGTGGTGTATTTTCACAGGGAATGTGAAATAATTCTCTACAGACTGGGCATATGTCATAAGAATACTACAGGCCCTACAGTATTTTCGTGGATGACCAAACCATTGACAATTAAAGAAACGTCTGGGTTGCAGGATAAATGTGTGAACATTATTTTCACCTTTGTAGGTGGGTGAGGGGTATTAAAGGTCAGCAATACCCGAGGATTTGGGGTGTCAGGCGAGTCTCGACTAGAGGGAAATCTATAAATGTTTGTAACAGAAAATCTTTTCTGATAGAGATCTCATAATGACAGCAGTACCTTCATCTTTCTGTTCAAAGGAACAAATAGTGCCTTTAGATGTGTTTCTTATTTCATCAAGAGTAGAAATAAGAGGAATGTTTGCGAGAGACGTTAAGGATGACAAAATAGAACTTTGATTCCAGTTAGAAGCTTGATAGAGAAGGGACCCATTTTTCATTAACGTGACTGGAGGGTCTTCAACTCCTAAAGCTTCTTCAAGTGCATTGCTAAGAAGAATGGTTCTTTGCTCAGTAAGAGCTTTGAAGGTAGTGGATCGCAGTTTGCAATATATCAGGAATGATTTATCCCCTGGCATTCCTGGAGGGGGTGCAGCATATGGAGTAAACAAATGAGAACGACTATGATGGGGGGCACCTTTGCGGGAATGCACTAACCATTTGGTCACCTGGGGTGTTAGGGGCATACCAGTCAACGAATCACTTAAATTATGCAAAGGACCCTCAGGTGTAGGAGAAGGAAGAAAAGTGGAGGTACCTGCTGCTCTAGAAGTAGTAGGGACCGAGGTGTGGTCAGGCTGGGAACCAAACAGATGATAATTGATGTTGATGTTATTCTCAATTTTGTTTAATAATGTTTTTTCTTTAATTGACTCTTCCATAAAAAATATTAAACCACAAACTTTGTCTCCATGAATGAACAGTTATGACAATAAAACAAATGAAACATAAAAGTGAATAACAGGATAGGGTGGAAAGGCGTATATTTCAAAAGCAAGGGTAATCCTTCTCCCCTCATCAGGTTACAGGCCAGAGACCCGCACAATCTCCCGGACCCCACACCATAGGCTAGGCTGCGGATGTGGCCTCGGAAAATCCTCTCGGAACTCTACGTTGGTTTACCCCGTGTACTACACAACACATTATATCTCCACGTTGAGCCCGAGATTATACACCAAAGTGTAGAACAGGCTCCCCAGTGGCTAGCCTTGACTGGGCCGGTCAAAGGTAAGTTAAAGGATCGTTTTTTTTCCTGTACCCTCATCCATGGGGAGGAAGTGTAGGGTCAACTAAAAACCCATGCAAAAAGAGGCACTTGATAGCCCAAGGGGCTGTGATGGGGGGGGAAAAATGGGAGGGCAACCCACACACAAGCACTTAAAGGAAATGATGGGTGGGATTTGAAAAAAAAAGAACAAAAAAAAATTATAATCTGTGATAAAGGTGGATTAAAAATGTGGAAAATGAGGGGAAAGGACGAAGGTTCAAAGATAATGTATGTAACAAATGCTAATGCACAAATGAGTTGGGGAACGGAAGGGACACACGATAAAGACCATTGGCATTGCTTCTCATCGCTATGCCATGCACAAGTTTATATATTAAGGGCATAACACCACAATAAGAATCAATACCCCCTTCCAGGGATATATATATATATATAATATATAATTATATATAATATTATATATATATAATATATATAATATATATATATATATATATATATAATACCGGTATATATATATATATATTATATATTATATATATATATATATATAATATTATATATATATATATATATATATATATATATATTATATATATAATACCGTATATATATCTGATATATATATATATATATATATATATTATATTATATATACTATAATATATATTATAATATAAATTTATATATATATATATATAGTTATATTTATAATATATATATATGTATATATACTAACCTTTGATTTTTCCCCATCTATCTCAACAGTTTTGATCATAAAATTCTACACAATTGTTGCACCTTGACCAGGAGGAAATAAAACCCTATATAATATATATATATATATATATATAATATATATAATATATATATATATAATATAATATATATATATATATATATATATATATATATATATATATTATATATATAATATATATATATTATATATATATATAT
>JABUQX010098879.1:0-7500 GCA_015478945.1 Trachelipus rathkii
CTTGGGACGAGATGCCACGCTAGTGCCACCCGAACAAGTCAGAATATAAATTATATTTATGTAACCTCTATATATGATAAATATACTATCACATTCACGTAATTATATTTTATTTCGTCTTAACTCGGATAATGTCCTCAAAATAAACACTGCATTTGCAGTTTGTTTTCTGGATTCCTTATATATAATCTTCATATATTAAGTAATGAAACTTATTCTAATGCATAATTAGCGAAGTTATTTGAAACTTAAATAGATGTTGTGTGAGCTTACGAATATGACTCACTAATCATATATCAGTTTATTCTACGCTCACTTTAATTTTTATTTTTTTGTTTTTTCCCTTTTTTGTATTTTTATTTAAATTTATTTTTTTTGCTCTCCCTTTTTGGAAAAAGGCCTTGCCCGTTAGAAGCCTGGAATTATTCAATCGCCAAAATACTACTTTTAAGATGACATATCATCTATAAGGAAAACAATATATAATTATATATATATATATATATATATCAGTATTAAGGTAACTACTTATATATTATATAGAATTAGGTATAAGGTTAGTATATATCCTCATTATATATATACTATATAATAATTGTATTATCATGCCTAATAGGACATGTATTGGATAATATATATGTAAATGACCTAATACTGTAAATATATATATACCGGGTCTTCTAATCATATTACTATATTCTTATTCTAAATAAACCTATAACATATATATTAATTAATCTGATAATATTAATATCCTTATATAAACTAGAGATGTTATTTATTAATAGTATTTCCTAAATTATCATAAGGTGAGACTTAGGTACACATTATTATAATATAATATATAATAATAATATATATATATATATATATTATATATATACATATAGCTCATGGGGTAGATAAATAGAATGATTATATTATATATATCGGCCAATAGTGAAAAATTATCCCCCACTATCCGATGGTACCAGTTCATGAGCGGCATAATATATCGGCATAATATAATAAGTAAATTGTAAGTTTAAAAAAGATTTTAAATTCAAAATATGTTTTAATGTGGGACCCTCCCCTCCTCCGACATAAAACATCTTCGCAATATTCGCCATGCAATCTAAGACTAAATACCACTTACAATCAGCTAATATTATGGCGTGTACAATGATGCCACTTATAATTACAACAACTCTTGGGTAAAAATCAATTAAGAGAAAGAAGTTTTCATATCAATAAACAAAAAAATCCCTTCTTATCCTTCCAGTAAATGTATGTAAGCGATTCACAGCCTATCTTTTGAAAAAAAAAATTAAAGTTCAAATAACTTGTTGATACGTTAGATCAGAACTAAATTGAGAGAGTAATGACCGTTCAGGGATAGTAAAATCTGATGTAATATTGAATGGTCGTTGGTCTCATCCTCTTCTTAACACATTTGTCAACACTGTCATATCAAGATCTCCATTAGACCATAAATGTACACAGGGATATTCCAATTGCCAATGTTTTATTATTTGTTTTTTGTTTTTTTTTTTTGTTTTGTTTTTAACTCTTTGTTTTAAACTTCTTTTCCTGGATACGAGATCAGCCAAGGACGCAATTTCGCACAAACGTTAAGAATGACAATTAATTTGTAGTTATTATTGAATACAAGATTATGGAAAATACAATATATAAATAGTCAATGTTTTCCAATTCAATTACAGCAATTTTAAATATTGGTTGCACCTGAGAAATATGCAATCTGTGTAGTCCTGTAATGCCACATACATATTGAGGATATTAACAGTGTTAAGCCATATGTAATTATGATGTAAAAAATGTTTTTGGGGGAAATATTTTGAATCCCAGAAAAAATACAAATAAAAAAAAAACACTGTCCTATTTAAGATTTAGCGCACAAAATTTGAAATTCCAATTTAAAATATATTATAAAATATTATCTAAAACTACAAACACAAACAACACAACATACCATTTTAAGTAGGTGGTGGCTGATAACGACAACGATGAAAGCTTTTTACTCAAATGTATAGATGTATATTTCAACACTTTTCTGGAAAAGAATCACTTTTTAGACATGTGCATAATCATTTACCCTCTATTCTTAATTGGTAATGTATTTAATTACTTACGTTATTAATTATTGATTAGATGTATTACAATTATTTTTTAAACGAGAAATAATATAATATAAATATATATCTAAAATATATATTATATATATACTATATATATATATATATATAATATATATATATATATATATATATATATTATATAATATAATATATATATTTAAAGAAAAACACTTACATCGCTGAATAAGTATTGATTTGAAAAAATCCTCATGAAGTAGATATAAAAAAACTTTGGAAATGATTTACAGGACTAAAAATGCTTGTCTTAAAAGTGTTGAAACGTATGAGATCTTTGAACCAGGAAATGGATTAGTCGCATGAGCTCGGTCCGATTTAGAATACAGACTCAGTCCTCAAATCTATGTAGTGTTGTCAAATTATCTCTGTCTGATGCGCTGTTACTGCTACACTTACGCAAGTTTGTTCTTCTTAATAAATATAATAAGTAATGCATCACTTTATGCCCAAAATGGATATAGCAATAAAAATTCATTTTCCCAATCCCCCCCCCCCCCCATGTTTAATTGTTGATATTTTCTGAAAGGTGGGCGTGGTCTAAAAAGATAAACCTAAAAATATTTCAGGTTAATTCGCGTGCGTAATGTTTTAATGTGTGTGTGTGTGTGTGTGGTGTGTGTGTGTGTGTGTGTTGGTTGTGTGTGTGTGTTTCTGTGTGTGTGTTTGTGTGTGTTGTTGTATTTATTCTTAGTTGATTATGTTTTGGTGATATGTTTTGAAAAAAGTGGTGATGAGGTTTACGTTTTTGTATGTAATGTTATTTACTGTTGTTAAGTCGTGGTGAAATGTTTTAATGTAACCAGTTTATTCGTGTGTGTGTGTGTGTGTTGTGTGTTGTGTGTTTGTGTGTTGTGTGTGTCTGTGTGTGTGCGTGTGTATGTGTGGCATTTATTCTTATTTGATATGTTAGAGATATGCTTGAAAAAAAGCGTGAATAGGTTACGTTTTGTATGTAATGTTAGTTACTTACTGTTGTTAAGTATGGAACTTTGTTAATGTTAGCAGTTTATTCGTGCTTAAGGTGTGTCAGGTTTCCAATTGTACATTCATTCTAGCTCAGGTGAAATGCTGATGTTAGCTTTATTAATGTAAAACTTTGAATACGTTTAAGCATAGGAGAGGAGGCAGTTGTATATAAGACTTAATATTAAAGTCGACCAACTTTACATACTTTGAAATCAATAGATTCAATAAATCATGGGTGTGGTGGGGAGGGTGGGGTGGGTGGTTTGATTTACTAATTTACTGATTTACTGCTTTAGGGTATGTAAAATGCAAAATTTTTGTTATAAACATGAAAAGCATAAAAAATTTAATAGAAAACAAAATGCTTAAAGCAAATAAAACAAATTAAATAAAAGTTTTTGCGTTATGCTATACAAAATATGACTTGAATCAATAGATCAATAGATCAATAGATCATGGACGAGGGGAGGGGTGGGTGGTTTGAATTACTGATTTACTGATTTACTGCTTTAGGGTATGTAAAATACAAATTTTTTTATTATAAACATGAAAAGCATAAAAATTTTAGTAAAAACAAAGTTTAAAGCAAATAAAACAAAAACAAAATAAAAGTTTTTGTGTTATGTTATACAAAATATGACTTGAATCAATAGATCAATAGATCATGGACGAGGGGAGGGGTGGGTGGTTTGATTTACTGATTTTCTGCTTTAGGGTATGTAAAATGTTAATTTTTTACATTTTAAACATGAAAAGAATATATTTTTTTAGTAAAACAAAAAGTTTTAAAGAAATAAAATTAAAAATAAATAAAAGTTTTTAAAAAATGTATTTTTCTAAATAGATAAACTTAATAATAAAAAAAAAATTGAAAAATAAATTTAAATAAATAAATTTAAAAAATAAAAAATTTAAAAATAAAAAAATTAATAAAAAAAAATTAATAAAAAAAATTAAACACAAAGTATAAATGTAAAATAAAATTTATATAAAAAAAATAAAGTTAGAAAAATAAATTTAAATAAAAAAAAATTAAAACAACAATCAAAATTAAAAAATAAAACTTATAAAAAAAATAGCTAGAAAAATAAATTTAAATAAAAAAAAAAAAAAAATAAAACAAAACAATTAAAATTAAAAAATTTAACTTTAAAAAAAAAAAAGTTAAAAAAAAAAAATTAAGTTAGTAAAAAAAAAAAAAAAAAAAAAAAAAATGAAAACAAAATTAAGAATAAAAAAAATAAATTAATACAAACAAATGTAAAATAAAACTTATAAGAAAAATAAAGCTAGAAAAAAAAATAAAAAATAAAATAAAAAGAAAAAATTGAACAAAGAATGAATGTGAAATGAAACTTGTAAAATAAAAATAGTAAACAATATATGTATGTTTCAATTTAAGGAAAAAAAATTATATTAGTTAGCGTTTATAAAAAGAAAATGAGATTTGAAAATATAAATGTGTCTTCAACATTTAAAAAAACGGTTTATCTTTGCAAGATGCAATGCAATTGACGACATGTACATTATAGAACAGAATCAGTTATGTGAACAGTAATGATATTGTATTATTAAACGAATGTTTACTAACTCGGCACCGCACCGGCTCCAACACCGGTGTCGGTACCGACTCTGAATCCTTCTCAGACTCCTCCTTCCTCATTCTTCTTTTCCTCCTTCCTCTTTTTTCTTTCCTCCTTCTTCCTCTGTTTTGCATTCCATGCATTTCTACTTTTTCTTCTTCTTTCTTTTTTTTTCCGGGGTCTCTGGACTCCGACGCCGAATCCAACTCCAACTCCGTCTCCGACTCCGAATCCTGCGATTATTTTAATTTTAAGGGGGCAGCGCTTCCCTACGGGGAGCGCAGAGGGACGTAATCTCGTCTACGACGAGATTACGTCATCATATAGCTCACATCCAAATTTTAGCCCGTTACGTTAAGCCTAACATGGTTTTCAGGACGAATTTGACCTTGGCGCTAAGGGGGTTGCACCCACTTAGGGGTGACTTCGGTTACCAAAACTCGCCTGTGATCAGTTTAACATGTCAATAGAACATATACAAAGTTTCAATACGATAGCTCTAATAGTTTTTGAGAAATCGAGGTAAGCTACGAGATTGGGGCATAACTACAACGATTAATCGAATATTAATTTTAGTAATTAATTTCTTTCGATTATATTTTTCAATGTAAAAAGTCAACCAGAGCACGTAGAAAGACGATTTAAACATCGATATAGGGGTAATAAACATCGATAAATCGATTGAAGCCATCAAAAACGATCTACCGATCATTTAAAACCTTCTAGGAAGAAAAAAGCCCCCTCTGGGGGCTCCGCCCCCTTTAGGGGGACTAAACCTCCGAAAACGGTCTTCCAGACCTTAAATTCCGTCTCACCGACCTTAAAAACCCTAATTTTAACGTATCAAACGTTAAAAATAAAATGTTGCAAAATGTTGCTTGCAACATTTGCAACATTGCATGCAACCTTGCCTTGCAACATTTTGGCGGTTAGTTGTCCACCCTATACTACTTGAACACCCCACCCACCCCCAAAATTATTTAAACTATCAAAATTTTTTTGATACCTTGAGTCCTTAAATTTAATTTATAAAAATCGTAGTCAAAGCAAATCAAGAGTATATATTATTAAAAATGAGTAAAACATATTTGTTGCTCGTGAAGATTTGTTAGGTTTATTTGCTGTTGAAAACATACAAGGAGAAAGTTTTGAATACAAAAAATAACAAAGATTTTCCCAAAGGAAAAATATGAACAAAATTAACGCTAATGTGGAAAAGGTACGATGGATTTTTGTTAAGTATTATAGAAGTTTTTAAAGCATTTGCTTTAAAGAAGTTTGAGATGGATCATGATATTGAACCTCAAAAAATGTATCTTCTGAAATCTGTATTCATCGAACGAAATAGGTTTAAAAGCTTAATAATGATTCAATTTCATTCTCCTTTTTCTTCCATTAGGTACTGCATTGGAAAATCTCCATCATTAGTGACAGTATCTGCTCTTAATCATACTGAAAATCATGATGTTTGTTTGAAAGATTTTCGCATCAAAATCATGAAAATTTTAAAAAGCAATTTTGGAAATTGCAAATGTGCAACAATATCTAAACCATCTCGTTATGAAGACATGAAGTATGTTCCAGTGTCAGAATCAATTATAATACAAAAAAAACTAAGCAATTACAATTCCTTTTTCTTTTTTCTTATTTTCTTTTTTTTTTTTTTTTTTTGGCGATTTTTCATTTTTTCACAGAATTTAGCGGTGGCACAGATCCATACTACCAAATCATAATAAAATGATTACATCGATATCTATTTAATTTTTCCTTTGGTATAATTTGATGAATACAAGTACAATGAATTGTGAGATTATTGCATCTATCTTCAACTCACTCACAAAGTGTACTCTCTGAAAAGGCTCTACTTTTTTCTTTCCAGGGTGGGGACAATAAACAGCTACATAATATAACGGGTATTATAGATCATTTTGCTTTTAATAAATTAAGAATATAATTTCCATTTTTCATATATATATATATATCTAAGTATATATAAATTTATATTATATATATATATATAATATTATATATTATTATATATATAAATTTTTAATATTTTAAAAAAGGGTAACTAATTTTTACCTTTCAATATATAATATATATTTTTTTCCATATATATATATATATACTAATTGTGTTGTGTGTGTGTGGTGTGTGTGTGTGTGTGTGTGTGTGTTGGGTTTGTTTTGATTGTTCTCGTAACATTTAAAGAAACCAGACTGTAAACATTTAAAGAAACCATACTGTACATATTTTTTTAAACCCATGATCGTGACTCTGAAAGCTTAATTCATTCTAATTAGGACTAATTAAGGTGAATACCTGTGTTAAGATGATATTAATTGATTAAAACCTGTTCAAAGTGCCTAGTCTAAGTGAAACCAAATAAATTGATTGGAATAATTTATAACGACTTAAAATCTAGGTGAAAACTATTTCTAACAATTCAAAATATCAATTAGCGTGAAGATTTAAAATGTCGTTATGTATTTTATTTATTATTTCTTTATTATCGGCAATTTGATTATTTTTTTTTAATTTTCTATAGATTTTTTATTTTTAACTGTTATTTTTTTTAATAATTTGGTTCAGTAATTTTAATTGACAATTCATTTGAGATACTTTTCCCACTTCAGTTGCAGCTATTAATTAGCTTACATTACAGTAATTTGAATTTTTTTTTTTTTTAATATATTTTCTGTATGTAAAATTACTCCTTTCTCTGTTTTGAGCATACACTTCTCTTTGAGGGTTTTGAAGGATAAATATTGACCATGACGCACGCACGCACGCAC
>JABUQX010098879.1:10000-27500 GCA_015478945.1 Trachelipus rathkii
AAACTTTTAACTCGTTACTAACAGTACAGTTTCTACAAATTTGCTAAATAATATTATATAATATATATATATAATAATATATATATATATATATATATATATATAGGTGTTTATAATATAAATATATATTATATATATATATATATATAAATATATATATGATATATATATATATAGTATAATATATAATATATATATATATATATAGGTCAGAGTGTCTAAAGTTGACATCATGTAACTCGAGAAGTAGCACCTACAGTAAAAAAAATTGCAGATTTGGAATCAGCGGAAGATTTTAGATGAGGGGTTTAATTTCTATTTTTATTTTATGTTTTCCTATTTTTTTTTTTATTCTTCGGAAATATAACAACGAGCCCATATTTTTCTCTAAGCAATTGACGAATATTTTTATCTATTTAAATAAGTAGCCAGGCAATGCTCGCCTACGACTGAAAACGAACTAAATGTGAAAGCAACATCATCTTCATACTATAGTAATTTTAATATATTTATGATTGTTTCATTAATATTTGATTTTTTATATTTCAATAATATTTTGGAAAAAATATTATGAAGTTAAATGAAAGAGCTTTTTTAGAAGAGATTAAAAATTAATTAGAAGAAGAATTAAAATTGGAAAACGTATGTTAAGGAGGTAAAAAAAATTTTTTTTCTTGTATTAAAGTAATAGTTTTTTTAAGGTAATATTTTTTTTTTTTTTTTTTAACTAAAGGAATCCATTGGTTAAAACCGCAAAGATGCAATGAGTCGGGGTCTCTCGCCTCCCGGTGGACGACGGGGGGAACTTCGTCCCCCCCCCTCTCCCCTTCGGCTCGAGCCCCCTAATTGGAATATATAAAAAAAGAAATTTCAAAATTTCCGATAAACGCAAAAAAAAAAAAAAAAAAAAAAAAAAAAAAAAAAAAAAATATTAAAACCCCTCCTTAGAATTTTCCGCTGATTCCGAATATGTAATTTGTTTTACTGTAGGTGCTGCCGTCTCGAGTTACATGATGTCAGCTTTAGACACTCTTACCATAGATATATATATATATATATTAGTGCAACATTTGAAAGGTGTAAAAAGGAATCTTATAACAAGGGCTGCAGAGTCGGAGTCGCAATTTTTCTTAGGTTGGAACCGGAACCGTAACCAAAAGTTTTTCATTACTATAAAATAAAGGTATTCGATGCTGGAGACGGATATTTTAAAATGGTGAAGGGAGCCAGAGCTTGCAAAAAAAAATTTTGCTGCTCCACACTCTGTTTATAGCGGCTGCGCGCGCGTCACACACACACACACACACACACACACACACACACCACACACCACACACACACACACACACACCACACACACACACACCACACACAAACACACACAGCGATAACAAACACACACCACACACACACACAACAACACACACACCACACACACAACACACACACACACACACACACACACACACACACACACACAACAAACACCACACACACACACAACACACACACACACACATTCACACACACACACAACACCACATCACCACACACACACACATCACACACACACACACACACACACAACCAACACATAGCACACATCACACACACAACACACACACACACCACACACACCGACACACACACACACACCCATACACATCACACACACACACCACAAAAAAACCGAAAAATAAAAAGGTCGAGAAAAGATTATATAAACTCTAAAAAGTTGACGCGTTATTTTGTCGATCATTAACATGTGGTTTTTAATAACGCATAAATTATAACACGATCTTTTACGCGTCATTTCCAATTAATCAAGGTGACATATTTAATATTTTTTCATCATTGAAAGATTTTGTGTGTGTGCTGTTAAGAATTGGTGTAACACTATGAATAATAGTGTTTATTTTATGCGAAGAGAGCATATTAGTGAAGATGGTTTTAAATATAAACACGTTAAAACGCTATAAAATGCTATATGAATCGCCACCTCCTATACGAGCGGTTAAAACGCCGCACTAGCGCTACTTTAAAGTATATCGGCTTTAAATAAACATTAAAATATACTGCGTCTAAAACGGCGCATGTTAAGCGCTCCTATAAACGGGCCTTAAAAAAGTATTTAGCATCAAAATCACAATTTGTGATTTTTCTTGTCACCGCTGGTATAATAATTCTGGCAAGCGTGGCTTATATAAACTTACCTTTTACTGTAACCTAACCTAACCTATCACAAACATTATTTATGATTATATAATTATTTAATGTTAGGGAGGAAGTTAAGATTAGTTATAGATAAAATTTCACTTAAATAATAAATATTTTTTAAGAAAAATTCCCTTTAAATAATTGAAAATAATCCCAAATATATTTTTTCAATCTATAAAATCCCATTTATGGATAAAATGATTTCCGCCATTTTTGTTCGAAGTAAGAAACGAAGGAAACATTTTTAAGTAGTTGAACGGATAAATGTCACTTGAATTTTGTAATCTTAAAGTGGTTTTAACCTAAATAAAATAAATGGATTGACTAATAAACTTTTCCCTTCTTTATAAAATAAAAAAAAGTGGTCGTGTAAATAAACTTATTTTTATTGCTCAGTTCTTTTTCATAAATATTGTTGCTCTCTCTCTCTCTTCTCTCGCTCATCTCTCTCTCTCTCTCTCTCTTCTCTCTCATCTCTCTCTCTTCTCCTCTCTCTCTCTCTTCCTCTCCTCTCTCTCTCTCTCTCTCTCTCTCTCTCTCCTCTCAATCACACCACACACACCACACACATATATTATATAATAATATTATATAATATAATATTATATATATATTATAATATATATTATATATATATATTATATAATGATATAATATATAATAATATATATATATATCTAATATATATATATATTATATACTGTATATGTAAAGTAAAAGGACAATTGTTCCAGACTAAAAGTTGAACATATGAAAGAAGGAGCATAACTGCTAAGTCTATGATCAGAGAGGTTTGGAGAGAGAAAACATAAGAAAATGTGGATTGAAGACTCTCCTCAAAGAGGGAAAAATGCTACTAGAGAGTTCAGTAGAGCAGCGAAAGCGATAGTATTAGGAGAGTGTAGCAACTGTTCGATGGGCAGATAGATAATGAAGAGTCTGTAAAAGCAAAAGATTTAATAGGTCGACTGCTTCTTTCCTCTTCTTTTTTCCATCTTTTAGAGAAACATTTGCCTCGAAATGAAATAATCGACAAATCCTATTTTAGAGTAAGCGTTATTGTGTTATGTTAGAAATAGAACGTCTTCTCTGGCTTTATTTTACCATATAGTTATAGGTATTTAATTCAATATATTGACTGTTCATGTTAAAAATATTCTCAATTTTAGTTCCAAGATCTTGAAATGTGTAGAAAGTGGATGTCATACGGTGCGGTGCGGTGCGATGCGTTCCACAGTTAATATTATTGAAGAATATTGAAGCTAAACGTTCCACGACTTGTCCCATTTTTAATCTTATGACACTATTTCCGCTACTGAAGTAATATTTAAATATAGAAATTTCTTCCTTTTAGTTTTTACCTCAGTAATATTTAGTCACGTGATGTATGCAAACATTGTAGAGTTTGGCTCTTGTATATTAATCGATATATATATAAGTGAAAAGGATGATATATATATATATTATAGTAAATATAATAGTTACATTAATTGACAATTTTCACTGTCGGTCCCCACGGTGAGTTATATCTCAGTTGCACCGCTGAATAATCACTCACCATTACCGTTAGAATTTTAAACTACACTTATCGAATTACCTAACGCAATAATAAGGATACTATACTATCATTTAATATATATATCACTATATATATATATATATATATATATATATATATATCGACTCTCCTTAGGCCTAGTTATAACTAAGGTATGATATTAGTAATATACACAGATATTTAGCTAATATAAATAGTATATATGATATATACATAATAGAGGTAGGGTCTATCTTATATAATACTCACACTCAATATTAAGTAGTATTAATCCTCTCACAAATGCCGATACACTCCTCTCCTCAATATATATATAATATAAAAATGATTATATAAATCATAAATAAATTATACATATTATATATATATATATATATATATATTATATAATATATAATATATATTATATATTATATATATATATATATATTATCATACTATATTATATTATTAATACTATATATATATTACTATATATATAGGATATATATATAATTATAATATATTATATATATTATATGTATATTATCATATATAATTGTATATATAAATATAAAATTATCAAATATATAATAGTTTATTATATATCACTCTAATATAAATATATGGTTTAGTATACTATAGCTTGCTATAATACTCTATGTTAAGATACTCATATTAATATTTATATTCACACCCACCTTAGCTATTATATTGTATAATTGGTATAAATATATATATTATCTCTCTATTATATACCTTATATAATATATAATAGATATTAATATACTTTTATGTTATGTTATATATAATATAACTTTATTCATATTTATAATAATCATAGAATAATAGTTATAGTAGTGGGTATATTCTGGCCGAACCCCCTGTACGGGGGTAGAATGAGCTATTATATATGATAATACTATACATACCGTATATAGTTATAGTATAGTAGCATATTTCAATTTATGATAATACTGTATGAGTGAATTATAATATATATAAGTGCTTACTATATACTTTACCTATATGTAGTGAGCTAGTGATTATATATAATATCAGGATATATACTCTCCTATACTAATACCGTCCGTATTACCTCCTAATAGTCTATAAATTAGGTGAGTGAGATTCAATATTAATATGAGCTATACCGTAGTAACTACATAATATTATTATATAGGTGACCCTAACAATATATATTAATAGCTATAATAACCTAGTCAATAATGCTTTTAGTGAGTGCGTAAAATTAATACTAATATTATATATAATATGTTATTTAGTAGGCATACATAAAGTATATATACTATACAGTATAGATACTCGATATAAAGTACACACTATAATATATATATATATATAATAATATATCAAGTATACTATAACTAATGTTATATATAGGGCGTGCGTGGGGTGGCCGAGTGTTGGAGCCGGTGCGCTGTAGACTGCATGCGGACAGGTGTTATATACAGAGCTAGTATTTACTCGAGTATCCTATATTATATATATATATTTATATATATATATATATATATATATACTGATATATATATATAGGTACCATATTATATTAGATTAACATAGTGAGATTAGGGCTTCTTATGTATAGATATAAGTCATATATTACTCACGTATATTATATTATTTAGTAATATACTCATACTAGATATTTATCACCTATATAGTATGATATATATACGTATCTCTATTCTACAGCGTAAAAATAATATTTAATATAATAGATAAAAATATATATATAAAATAGTAGGAATAATACTAATAATACTAAAATATATAGGTTTTATTTACATATCATATATAATATTTATATAGTATATTCGGCACTTATCCAGACTTATATCTATATACCACATATATATATATACGATTACGGCTATGTTTTTGTAGTGTATAATATATATTTATGTATATATATATATATATAATATATAAAAATATATACTTTACATATAGTAGTAGTATAATATATATACTATAAGTATATTATTAGTATATATAAGTATATTAAGATATTATATTATACATATAATATATCTCATACTATTATTATATATAATAGGAAGTGGTTAGTATAGGTTATAAATATATACTCACTCATTATACTATATTATAGTATATTTTATCATATAATTATTCTTATACCAATGATTTATGTTTAATATCAGGTTTGGTCACAGCTTTATTATCTTTTTAGCTCATATAAGTTTGCTTCGTCCTATACGGGTTGATATTTATATATTATATCATAATATAAGTTATATGGCCACGAGATAAAGAAGGGTTTAAACGACAAAAAATCCTCGGCGGAGCCGAGCAATCTCTCTCACCAATTTAATTTACGGAAACCGGAAAATAATGCAGCACACTTTTAAACCACGCCACTGATATTATCATAAAGGGTATATATGTACTGTATATATACTATATCATATCTACTAATCAATATACTATACAAGTAATAACCTACTTGTACTGTTGATGCAGGTATATATTATAGCGTTATCTCAGTATATATATATTTACAAGTATAGTATAGTTAGTATATTACTATATATATATATAAAGCTATATGATAGCTTATATATATTTAATCAAAATTTTGATATAATAATATATATTATATATATATACTATATATATATAAATATAAATAGTCTATATAGCAATACTCTATGGACGTCATCAACGTACTACAAATGAGTGATAATAATACATTATACTAACATATATATATAGATTATATAATATATATAAACTATAGCTATAATATGTATATATATATGATATATATATATATAATAACTACATTAAGCTCTATAATGTAGACTCATAATATAATATAAGATACTATATAATATAGTGAGTCAGTACCTGATCATATTGGTAATTTAGTTGGTAACATAAATATGGTATATATACTAATATAAGAATAATATAATAGTATAAATGAGTATATTTATATGTTAATGTATGTATTAAAGATCAACCTCTCATATAATATTGCTATATACTACTGAACGTAGTAAGGTATACTTAATAATAGGGTATATTACATACTCTCTAAGTATATAATACCCACCCTAAGAATCAATATAAATTATACTATAATAATATAATATAATAGAGGTATATATTACATTATTATTCGTTTTTAATAGCAGTTTGATATTAGTATTATAATTACGGTGTTCTACTATGCTTTATACCGGAATATATTTTATATATTATATATATCAATATACCTTATAGTACAATTTATATTATAGGTGATAGTATATAATATATACTATTCTATATATATTATATATATATATATATATATATAGTTATATATATATACTATCATATATATACTATTATATGGCAGGTAGGGTTTTAAACGAAAAATTCTTCCGCGAGCCGAGGCAAATTTGATACGAGTAATTTACGGAAACGGAAAATAATTCATCCAAATTTTAAACACATATATATAGTAATTCAATATAACTATATATATTTAATAGATATAAATATTAATATATATACTATAATATATACCTATATACTATATATACTACATATAGTAATATATATATATATAATAATATATATATATATAGATAATAGTAATAGGTTTTTATTATATATAGTTATAGTTTGATTAATAATATATATTAAAAACAACTCAATATTACTTTCTCCTTGTGTAAAACCACTCTCTTTAAGGTTAGGGTAAGGGGTAAGTTAGATAGTTAAGTTAGTAAGTTAAGTTAAGTTAAGGAAAGTTAAGTTAAGTTAAGTTCAAGTTATATGTTAAGTTAATTAAGTTAAGTTAAATTAGTGTTAAGATAAGTTACAGTCAGTCTAGGTTAAGGTTCTAGCTATATGTAAAGTTAAGGGTTAAGTTACAAGTATTTATTATCATTCACGGCTTCGTGACTTAAAATCTCTGCTGAGTAGGCATGTAAAATTGTTGTAATATTAGTTCTATAAAATTTACATGATCATATATATATAGAATATATACATATATAACATATCTAACTCAATTGAGATACCTCAATAATATACCCGTATAATACTACTATATATATTACTAATAAGCGGATTTCACTCACAATATAGTATAGATATACTACGCCATAATAACTATATACATAGGGTTAATCTAGGTACCCATATACATATAATAAAGAGAGAGACGAAGTGAGAGGAGGGCATGCGCAGATGAATTCATCTAGATTGCCCGCTATTACCGCAGGAGCTACATCATTCTCTACTTAAAAAATACTCGAAACAGCCAGGGAGACGTCCAATTTACACCAAGTTCTAATATAGGAAGCCAATTATAGCTGCGTGAGACCACAAAACTTTTTGCTGTTTATACAATTTTCTATAGCTAATAATG
Organism: Trachelipus rathkii; assembly: GCA_015478945.1. NCBI lineage: Eukaryota > Metazoa > Arthropoda > Malacostraca > Isopoda > Trachelipodidae > Trachelipus > Trachelipus rathkii. The sequence goes on from JABUQX010098879.1 coordinate 18,166, forward strand.
AATTATGTAGTTAATTCAAATGATGCCTATTGTAAAAGTTAATTTCTTTATCATTATTTTGTTTTAAAATATTATAAAAAAATAGATATAAAAGGAATATTTCACTTGATATGACAAGGATGCACTGTTTCCTACCTCTCTCCAGCGGCCACGTCTCCCAGCTCGATCGGTACCCGAGGGTAATATCTACTATTACGTATATATATAATATAATAATATCACTCCTACTATCTACCAGTACCTATATTACTTCAGTTTATATATAATTATATTATAAACTTATCTAAATTTATATATATTATTTAAATTTATTATAATACATTTTGATGTATATTACTTATATATAAACCTATTATAAGAGCATGCAAAATTCTTAAATCTATATCTTCTTCGCAGCTATAAACATATAATACATATAAATTATCACTAAAAATAACCCATCATCTACGCCTGGAGGCGAGTGGTTACTGTTATCTCACTCACTTTACTTTATTCTGCACTTTATTATTTTAATTTGGATCTTACATCTTTTTCCGCCAGCCTCCTTGTAGCGGCAAGCTATTGTGTGTACGTACAGTCCTCTCTCACTCCCACACACCGTCCCGCGTCATCTCGCACCGGGTCCTCCACCTCCCTCCAATCCCAACTCCCTTCCCCCTCACGCCAACACCTCCTTACCCTCTTCCTTCCCTCTCGATAACCTCCCTCCTCCACGCCGCATTTCTCCTTTATTCCATGCGTATCTCCACCTCCTTCTTATACTCCCTTCCCTCTCCCTTCTCATCCCCTCCGCCTACCCCAAGACTCTTCCCTACCACTCTCTTGTTCGCTGCCATTCTCACTAGTGGCCCATACCATCCCTTTGACCTCTCCGCCTCCTCTGCCCGCTTACGTGGCGCCACAAAACCAACCCATATCCTCCCAATCAACCGATTCCACCCTCTCCACCAACCTATTCCTAATCCCTCTCCCCGTATCTGCTAAATCCCCCCTCGCAACACCCTCTCTCCCCTTCATGCGGTGCGAAATACTTTCCAACTTCTTCCTGGAGACGTGTTTTATTCAACCCTTGCTGACCTTGTTCTCCACCACACACCCATACAACAATTCCGCGTGGTATCACACACCATTTTTTCAACTTACCTTATCTTAACTTTTTCTGTTGGATAAATCCGCTCTCTCAATTATCCATAATTCTACTTTCAGGGCCACTCAAACTCAACTCATTCTTTCTTTTGCTCTAGCTCTATGGTTTCTATCTCCTCCTCTTCATCCCCTGCCCCCCTTTAGCCCAAATACCATCCCTAAATATCTTAAAAAATCTTTAAATCTTCTTTCTCCAGTACGTACAACCCCCTACTCTTAACCTCCCTAAACCCCATCCCCCTCCGCCGTACATACTTTCCCTCCTCCTTTCACAACCATAACAACTTTACTCCTTTAACCTGGATTTGATTAAGCCCCCTATATTTGTCCCACACATCTCTCTCAAACTCCACGTCACGCAAATACCTCAGCCCTTCCGCACGATTCTTTCGCTTTCACTAGGGCGCACAGAATATCATGTTCACTTCCACGTTCTAACGATTTGCCCATCATCAATTCCACCCCCCGTCCCCTCCTCTCCTCATCATTCTCTGCAAACACTTCCATAAACAAAATTGAATAGCCACGGCGACTTTATACACCCCTGCCTCAATCCTCTCACCACCCCAAAACAGCTCACTCTCCCCTTCCTAAACACTTCGTCTCACACACATATTGTACTGGATATATCCTATAGAAGGCGCCTAATACCTTTAACCTAATTTACCCCCCACATCCATTTTCCTCCTCCTATACTATTGTATAGCGCTTTTATATAGGGTGATATGATATATATTATATATACTATTCATATACCATAATATACCTATTAATATAGGGTCAATTATAATTCTTATTCTAATTATATATCAACCCGGGTCCATATATATATATAGTGGACCCGGGTTGTTCCACCGCAATGACTATGTACTTCATATACTGTATAGGGTGAGATATATATATATTATAATCTAGATAGGATAGCTCATATAATAACTATACGAGTAAGTATACCTATACCATACCATATATATATACTATATATATGATATAAGTATAGTTACTAAAAATATAGGTACGTACGGGGCCTAGAGGGATATATAGATATCATTATATTATATTCACAGTATTACGTATACCTAATAATATATATACTCACTACTCATACAATGAATATATTGAGCTTATTATTAGTTATTTAGTTAGTAAATAATAATGTATATATATTTTATATATATATGTCTATAATAACTATAAATAAATTTAATATTAACAAGAATTCGATATATATATTATATATATATATTATATATATATATAAATAAAATATATATTATTACTCAACTCAGGTGTAGGCGTGATATATATATATAGCTATATATAGTAGGTAGACCTATATTCGGATATAACCATAGTCGCACAATATATATATATATATATATATAATAATATATATATATAATATTTAAGTATATATATATATATATAATATATTACTATTATAGGTATACTAACCGTATTTACAATAGTACCTCACTATAGATTAGTTACATAAGATATATATGGTTGCTATTTACTTTAACCATACTATTAGTATTACTTACGTGATATCTAAATACTACCTAAAAATCATCTATACTCCTAGGAAATATAATAAATAATATATAGAAATATATATAGTGATGTACTGATTATATACTGAATATAAGTTATTTATATCTATATAATACTAATATACAATATATACTAAATTCTGTAATACTATACTCTTGACTATATTCGATATTACTACTTTATAGCTTAATTATTAGTAAGTTAATAATATCATTCTCTATATATATATAGTAATATAATATTTGTTATATATATATTACTTATTATTATATAATATATAATATCATATATATATATGTTTATTATATGCTTATTATATATATTATAATTGGTCTGATTATTATAATTAATTGTGTCTATTATTATGAGCTTTGTTGATTCAATTTATATTTTAGCGAACCTTAATTAAACACATCCCTTCGCTCTCTCGTGGGTGGAGACACGCTATACACGGCTGCAATTGAAAATTTTAGCCATCAATTCCCTACCGCTGATCTAAATGATCATCAGCTGGCGCGAGACGGTTAGGATTTCGAACACTAGTTTGATGATTAATAATTATTAATTTCAATAATTGTATTTTTTATTAAGATTGATAAAGATAATAGATCTTAATGAATAGTGTAACCTAAATTTATAATTTAAAATAAATCTTTTTTCTTATAAGTTAAACAAAAATTCTATTGATCATTTTTCTCGTTAATTATCTACCTCATCATAAATATTTATATATGCATATATATTTATATACACCTAATAATAATATAGTCTAATAAATAGATATAATAACTAGCCGACTATATAATTTATATAGCTGATACATAATCTAATATATATATATATAAATAAATAGGCAAATAAATTACGTAATATATCCTCATAATATATATAATAATATATAATATTATCATGTTATTTATAGCTCGATAAATTATAAAATATAATATATGCACATACGGTATAATATAATATATATAAATAAATATAAATATATAATTATTATTCCATAACGTTATGAGCGCCGCGATATACTTACAAGGTAGTATAGGTATAATCACCGTAGTCAGGATATATATAGTTGATAACTCTCGCGTATTTACGCACAAAAACTCATCACAGATCCCCAATACTCCAAAAAGCTTACAATAGCCACAGGGAAAAGGGAAACAATTGCTGGAATGCTGGTATATTCATATCTTTCTAGTGAAAAGTTAAAAAAAAAAAAAAAAACAAAAATATCTCAAAAACTACAATAGCTACAGCATAAAGGAATACATTTCGACAAATAAAAAAAGAATTTTAGATAGGAAAATGTAAAAAAAATAAGAAAAATAAAAAAATATATTGCTAAGTTACATTACCTTATCCACAGTATAATATGAATGTAGCAGAGCCTCACTCTCTAAGAGACCTCTTTATTGGTTACTGCGTTAAAATAAAATAGACTTTCTATTTAATTTTGCTTTTTTTTCTTTTCACTAAAGAATCACTCGGCAGGAGTCGGCCGGTCTCGGAGGACTTCCGGGGAAACTACGTGGTAGGAACTAATTGCCACCCTCCGGGAGGGTCTCCGGGAACCCCGCTCTTTAGGATATTGTGGTTGCTCTCCGCGGCAAGAGGGTGGTGTTCCTCCTCCCCCCCACTACGGGATATGGAAAAACATCCTCCCCTGTTTTCTCCTCCCTTGCTTCGATATCCCACTGTTTGAAACCGCTATCAATTAAATCAATCAACAGAGGCGTGGTTTGGAACCCCCCTGGGGCTTTACACGGGCATTTTTCCAGGGGCGAGCTCATGGGTAACAGGGAGCGGGGCAGAGCTCTCTGACCAAAGTCAAAGGAATTTCGCCGGGACATGCCGCAACAACATGCTCGTCGCGAGAACAATTTGCTAGCGTAAGAACGAAAAAAATTTAAAACTCGCGCTCAGGAACACAGAAACGCATCGTACAAGAAGCGTCGCGGGCACGCTTAAGAACAAATATGTATCAGCGGAGAGGCTCTACATTTCACTAGTCCCGATCCGCCGTCTCCAAAAACTACGACAGGGTACATCTCGGAAACAGTTTTTCCAAGTCACCTGCTCGACAATCCACTGCTTTTGAAACTGTACTTATCCTAAAATCAATAGAAGGTTGGCTTTGGAACCATAATATATATAGTACTATAATATATCGTCGGAGCTCGAAGCCCCCTACATTGCCGTTGTAAATATGTGTGTGTGCAAATAATATATATATATATTTAATATATATATTATAGTCTCAAAGGTTTACCTAAAAAAAAAAAAATAATATTAGCCAAATATTTATTTTATTATATTTTATTTATTTTTATTTTTTTAAATTTTCCTATCTAAAAATTATATACTCAAAGATTCCAACAATGTATTCCTTTTATTTGTAGCTATTGTAGTTTTTGAGATAATGATTTTATTTTTTCATTTTTTTTTTTTTTTTTTTTTTTTTTTACAGTATTTCCAGCAATAAAATTTTGCTCCAGGATTCCACAAATGGTATTTCCTTTTTCTGTAACTTATTGTAAGTTTTCGAGATATGGATCGATGATAGTTGTCGCTCTAAACCAAATATCACCATTATTTATATATAATATATAATATATATATATATATTATTATGATGATATAATATATATATATATATATATTTATTAGATATATAATTAATATATATTAATTAATTAATAATAGATATATTTATATAATATATTATAATATATATAATATATATTATATCTATTAATTAAAATATATATAATAGTATATATTATAATTATTTATAATATATTATATATATTAATAATATATATATTAATATATAATTTATATATATTATATTATTGATAATAATATATTATATATAATAATATTTATAATATATATTAATAATATTATATATCTATTATATATATATTTAATATAAAATATATTATATTAATATATTATATATAATATATATATTTGTAATATTTTTTATATAAAATTTAGATAAAGTTTATGTAAAAGTGAGTAGTATAATATTATTATATTTATATATATTATTTAGTTTTTATATATCTATATAATATAATATATAATATATATATATTTATAGTAATATATATATATATATAATATATATATATAAGATATATATATATATATATATAATTATAATATATATATATAAAGTATATAATATTATTATTCTACATATAAATGGTTTTATTTAATTATTTATTGATGCCATTAGTGTAGGTCATTAAGGTAGATATATACATATTTTTTATTACTAAATTTTGTATTTTATACTACTATATTAACATAATATGGTAGATTATAATTAAAAATATAATCATATATATAGATTACTGTAATCACCCACTCCCGGGAAGACCATAAATCAGTGAGAGAGGAAAGAATATAAATAAAGAAAACATAGTATAATAAGCAACCCCGTCCAATCTCCAAAGCCATATGAGCCTTCTAGATGGCAACATATAAAGAGCGGATCATTTAAAACGTACCAAAAAAAACATGAGTGAATGCAAGAGATTCACAGAAGAGAGGTGGCTGAAAGAAAATAGAGAGGCACCACAAAAAAACAGCGTTCCCAGATATTATCGAATTTTATGAAAGATAGACAGGAAAACCTTGATGTTGAGAGAAGATGATGTCAATGGAACGAGGTAATGCTAGTGAGGTTAGGCTTGAGCATATTTTCCATTCCTGAAAGTAACTTTATATATGACTGAGTGCATCGCGATAGGGCCCTCTTAACCACTCACGGCAAGACTAGCAAATTGAGCCCCTATGGGAGCAGCGAACATATTGAGGTGGCGGCCATTAGTTGGCATAGAAAAACGCTGGAAAAAAAAATTACATCAAAAAAAAAAAAAAAATGACTATAATATAATAACATCAATTTGCTAATTAATTAGGTATATCACACTGAAATTTATATTATACTTTTTATTAGATAATATATAATATATTATGATATATATATATTATTTAATTATATATATATATAGTAGTTATATATATATATAATTATTATATATATATATATATGATAATATTAGAATATAAATTTTACATATGCATTATGTGAGCTTTTTTTTTGCCTAGGGCGAAATGAATGGTTAAGAGGGCCTTGTATTTGCATCATATCTCACGTTCGAAGTATGGTTACTAGAAAGAGGTCAAGGTCGCAATTTGTTGTAAGGCTTGTGGTACATGGTTTATCTTTAGTATCTAGCCCCTTAAACGTCATTCTCTCCTAATCCAAAATAATATGTAGAAACAATACGTCCATACCAAGGGCGGAGAGTGACCCCATTTTATATGGAATTGACATAATTCGTATATTAAAGAAAAATTCCGCAAATCTGACATATAGTCCCAGCTTTTTTGAGGCACCCATAGCAATTCTATTGTATATCAGCCCAAGGGGAACACAGGGGGGGACGTTTTCCATACCCCGTAGGGGAGGGGCCTAGGGGAACCCCACGCTCTTTGGTATTTGGATGTCGCTGTGGGGGTTTCTCCGCCCCTCCCCTACTGGGGATATGGAAAACGTCTTCCCCTGTGTTCCCCGTGCGGCGTCTGAGATCCCTACATTTGCAAAATATAAAATACGTTGTGACTGATTGGTTTTATTATATTATTATAATATTATAGGTCCCCCTGCTCCTAAAAAAAAAAAAATAGCCAAATATTTATTTTCTTATATTATTTTTTTATTTTAATTTTTTTTAAATTTTCCTAAATCAAAATTTTACTGATAGGATTCCAAAAAACTGTATTCACTTTATCGCTGTAGCTATTGTAATTTTTTTTGAGATATAGTTTTTTTTTCATTTTTTTTTTTTTTTTTTTTTACATTTCGCAATAAATAATTTTGCAGAGATGTCCAACAATGGGTATTCGCTTGTGTGCGCGGCTCAACTTATTGTAGTATGATCGAGATATGAAATCTATGAAAAGTTGTTCGCTCTAAACATTTAATTTATCACCATATATATACTCATATACACTATATAAAATTATGTAGTACTATATAAGTTATATATATATATTTATTTAGTATTTAATATGATTATACAATATAAAAATATAAATTATTGTAAAATATAATATATTCTATTATATTTATATAGTATATATAATATATAAATATTATATATAATATATATATATATATATAAGTCATATATAAATATATATATTTAATTATATATATATGTATAATATAATATAATTAGCTCAGTAAATTTTTATAAATATTCTATTATAGGAAATGGTGGAATAATAATAAAAATCAATATATAATATATATAAAATATATAAATAAAAAAATAAAATTTTTACTAAATCACTGTATATTTATACTAATATCATATATATATATTATATGATACTAATATATATATAATAATTAACTGTATATATTATATTATAATTGTTTTGATATAATATATGATAAAATATAATATATATATATATATAAAATACGAGACAAACATATAGTTATCTATTTATTGAGGTTTAGTTATTTATTATATTATTACATTAATATATATAAAATATTATATAAATATAATATATGATAATATATATTATATATTCATAGTGTTTCACTCAATAATATATAACATTTTACTTTATATATTAATCTAGGGTGATTATTTTATTATTATAGTAGTATAAAAATATAGGTATCTTTAATATATATAATGATTTATTTTCTTTAATATTAGTATAATAAATACCTATATATCTACCTATGCTTATAAAGATAATACTCGTATCTCACTATATATATATAATATAAGTGTAAAAATTTGAACTATATAATATATATAAAATTATTATATAATAATCTCAATACTAATACTCATGTTACAGTAATATATATTATATTACTGGTAATCACCCAAACTCCCGGAGCACATATTCTTTTCATGGAGGGGAAAAGAAATATAAAATATAAAAAGGAAATCATGAAAATAAGATTATAAGACACCGTCCAATCTCAAGCCTAGATAGTGTAGCCAGATGGCAACCTTAAAAAGTATGGGGACAATTAAACGCTTACTCAAAAAAAACATGTGCAATGCAGGAAGTTTCACCATAGAAGAGAGGTGGGCTGTAAAAGAATGAATGTGTAATTATTTGGCATCTCTCACAGAGAAGAGAAAACAAGAAGTATTCCCGAAACTTTATTCATACGGAATTTCATGAGAATAGCAGGAAAACTTATGTGCTATTGATAAGAAGTGATCTGCTATCAGACGAGAGGAATGCAGGAGGTTAGCTTCCTTCGAGCAACTTCCATTGTCCTATTTAAGTACCTAGAGTAAGACGACTATTGTGCATCCCTAAGGGCCTCTTAACGGCTAGCAAAAACAGGCAAATATGCCTACGAGGAAGTAGGTTATGAAAGCGGCCTTAAGTGGCTAGAACGCGGACGGAGACAACGACCAAGCCAAAAAAAAAAATTTATATAATGAACATTTATATATATACATAATATAATATATATATATATATATACTTTATATATATATATATATATATATATATATATATATATATATATATATATATATATATATATATATAATTTTACATAT